>MU686239.1:3817-24416 GCA_026770625.1 Nicotiana glauca | reverse complement strand
CTGTGGCAATGGTAAATCATTGCCCCAGTGGCCAAGAGGACCACTGTCAGCGGTGATATTTCGCTATAGCAGTAGAAGTTTTGCTGTCAGTGGAAATTTGTCCGCGGCCGCGGTCATGAAGAATCCGCAGTTTCGGTTGTCCTACTTCAGAAGTCTATATCTATTGATCTACAAGGAATTTTGAGATGATTCAAAATAAAAGTTGTAGCACTTTATGTTTAGTTTCAATAAAGGTAAAGAAATCATAATTTATACATCTGTAGAAAAAGTAATGTCCAAAATACTAAGGCTTATCTGTGCAGCCACCAGAAGCACGGACCGCGCTACTTTTTTGCAACAACGGAGGGATGAGCATTGCAACGGTGATTTTCCATGGTCAGTGGTGATGGGAATCCAAGAGGTACAGTATAAATACGAGATTTGGGATTTTATTTCATATTTTGACCTAGAGAGCTCGGGCTCTGGCAATTTTTCGAAGGTTTTTCAAGAAAATCATTGGGGTAAGTGATTCTAACTCAATTTTGGCTAAAATACATGAATATATCATTGATTTTATCATTTGATTAGTGATTTGGAGTGAAATTTGGGGAAAATTTGTAGAACTTCATAAAATGAACTTTTGGAATTTGAAAGCTGATTCGAAGTCGGAATTGAGTGAAACTAGTATGGTTAGTCTCGCAATCGAGTGGATTGTTGGATTTTGTGACTATGGACAGATTTTGATACATGGGCCCGAGGCCTGGCTGTTGAGTTGACTTTTTTGACTTTGGCTTGAAGCTTAGTATTTTCTTATGGGATTGGTCCTTTTTTCTCGTGTTGATTGTATCAAATTATTTGTGGGTAGATTCGACGTATTTGGAGGCTGATTTAGGAGGCAAGGGCATCCCGGAGTAGAATTTTAAGTTGTTAAGGTAAGTAAAAGTTTTAACTCTGGCTTGAGGGTATAAACCCGGAGAAACTAATAACATGTGATTGTTTGGTGGTAATATCCACGCTAGGTGATGGGCGTGTAGGTGTGCAGCGCGAGGGATTGAGCCTTGGTCTGTCCCGTGAGGTTGTGAGGCCTAAGGGCTACTATCTGTGGATATGTGTTCACTCGTTGTTGAACTTGTCTTCCTTCATGCTAGAGATCATTCTTAGGTTTTATCCATGCTCACATTAGTTGCACTCTGTCACAGAAATTATTGCACATGTTTACCTCAGTCTCTATTATTTTGCTGATATGTTGTGATATTTGATGTAGGTTGTGTCCCCTTATTTGTTGATGATGGTGAGGCTAGAGATGTTCATGACCAAGTGAGGCTGAGAGCCTGTGATGAGATATTGATATGATATGATATGATATGATATGATATGATATGATATGATATGATATGATAGCACGTGAGTTGTCCGTGCGGATTTAGGTATTTATATCATATCACGTGAGTTGTTCGCGTAGCATGTGAGTTGACTGTGCAAATCTAGAGATTGATATTATGGCACGTGAGTTATCCGTGCAGCACTTGAGTTGTCTGTGCTTAGCGTTTGGGCTTTGGGAGTCGCTCCGGAATCTGTACACCCCCAGTGAGCGCAAGTACCCATTAAGTGTGTTGAGTGCTGAGTGATGGAGTGACATCGCTGCGAGGTTTCATTTACTTTGTTGTTGCTGCATTTTACCTGCAATTTTTTTTGTACCATTTACTGAGTTATGGGATTTACTTGTTTATTTCTGTATATTTTAAATTGTGAAAAAAAGTAATTGCATTATTTTACTTAGCTCGTCACTACTGCTCAATTCCTTAGTTATTTCTAGTACTACTGAGTCGGTTGTGCTCATACTATACCCTGCACTTTATGTGCGGATTCAGGTGAAATAGAGTGCGGCGATCGTTGAGTTCAGGTAGGCTATCTTTGGAGACTGCAAGGTAGCTGCTAGCGTCCACAGAGCCTTATTACTCCTTCTGTATTTCTTCTTTGGATTGTATCGACATTTAGACAGTATATCTCTTAGTTCATAGTTTTAACGCTCATGACTTAGTGACACGCCAATGTTTGGGGCTTGATTCCATATTTTTCTATACTATATTTAGAGTTAGTTTAGTTCATAGAAATTTAAATGTTGAATTTTATTAATTTCTCGTAATCGGTTTAGTAGTAATATTTTGGGAATTAGGCTTGCCTTGTAACATGATAGATGCCATCACGACAATAGTTAGGTTTTGGGTCGTGACAATTTCTGCTTATACACAGCTCGTCGAAATCATGTCTATAGGATGAAAATCAGTTAGAAATTATGCCTATAGGAATTAAATCAATTCAGTAGTAGATACCATGCCTATAGGACAAAAACCAGTTTCAAACCTCGAAATCTTGCCTATAGGACTTAAGTAAGTACAACAGTTAGAGATCATGCCTATAGGATTGAAAAGGAATATAACCAATCTATGTAAGTTAGTGCTACACCTAGAAATCATGTCTATAGGTATGTAACCATCAAACTCATAGAATCATGCCTATAGGATTCTATCAATTGATTCTGAATACAATCGCCCTTGGCAATTACTTAGGCAATATACCTGTAGGATTTAATAATTTTGGATTTATAATTGTGATGCATTACTGCCTGAACTGCCCAGATCATGCTGAATAAAAATCAGTAGGCAAGCAATAGGTTTCAACACTCGCCTTAATAAAATTGCGTATGCACTCTGTTTACTCGTATATACATCCTATAGGATTTTAAAGTTAATATGGTTTGTTGAATCAATTGCGTGCTCTTGTTGTTTATGTGTGGAGGACAACATGAGCCTATATTTGCTTGCTATCTGAAAGCCCTTATTGTCTTCGCTTGTTGAATAAACTTTTATATTTTTTAGCAATATAGTCTGGGTCTAGAACTATCCCAAATAGAGGTCATAATACCTCTAGAGCCATAGGTCAGGGACGGGTAGGGCACGCATAGGGATCGAACTAGAATCAATTAGATCGCTTTAGGTAATAACTTAAAGATAGTAATCGGGTAGCAGGAGATGATAGTATTTCCCCCTAAATAATATGAGTACCACCCCGACTCGAGGGAGTTACGAAGCATTATTTATGTTGCACGGGGTAATCCTTTAGGCTAAAAAATTTAGGACCCCCCATCCCTATTAAATATTTCCCTCGCTTATTTACTAGACTAATTCATAAGTTATGTTTGGTCGGGACCCGGCGTTGTGGACCTCGAGGGGTACCTAACACCTTTCTCTCAAGGCAATTTCGAGCCCTTACCCGATCTCTGGTGAAGTAAACTGGTAACAATCGATTAGGAGGCGATTCTTTCAATTTCAATTCCTTACCCTCTCAAAAGGAGTTGTCCCAGAAATGCTGAAACCCTATTTCCGAGAAAAGAGGGTGTGACACTACATACAACAAGAATTAAAAAAAGATTTCAAATGTCAACAACAATACATATTTCATAGTATAATTGTTTTGAATACATATAAATACAACTAAATACAATATGCAAAATATACTGGAGTAAGAAATCAGTGATAGAAATAGTTGTATATATATAATACATCCACATACAACAATCAAAGTCATTGCAATGAGTACAAAACAGTGAAGGCACCTTTGAAAATCCTTATTAATACAACTACATACAATATGGAAAGGTCAATGTCATAAGTACAAAAAACAGTGAATGTAATTTTGAATACATCTAAATACATTATGCAACAGACACTAGACTAAATAATCAACAAATCGGTGAAGCCAAAATTAGTATACATATAAATACATCTGCATACATATGTGGAAAGGTCAGTGTAGTAAGTACAAAATACAGTGAATGTACTTTTGAATCAATGAAGCCAAAATTTGTATACATATAAATACATCTGCATACAATATGGAAAGGTCAGTGTAGTAAGTACAAAATACAATGAATGTACTTTTGAATCAGTGAAGCCAAAATTTGTATACATATAAATACAACTATATACAATTTGAAAAGATCAGTGTAGTAAGTATAAAATACAGTGAATGTACTTTTAAATACATCTAAATGCATTATGCAACAGACACTAGACTAAATAAGCATACAAATCAGTGAAGCCAAAACATGTATATATATAAATACATCTACATACACACATGCAAAATTCATTGTAATAAGTACAAAATCAGTGGTGGAATTTTTGAATACTTCTAAATACATCTAAATATGATATGCAAAAGTCATTGTATTAAGTATAATATAGTGAATTAAACTTTGTACTTATGAATACATCAACATACATATAAATCAAAACAACAAATAAGAAGAGGAAGCTATGTATCAACTATCGCGCACATATATATACAATAACATACAACAATAAAAATCCATTGGAGAAGGTAATAATCAATGTATGAGGATTCAAATACATATAGATACATCAAAAGTTACCTTTTCGTCCCATGTATCCGAGCTATTACTTACATCGACCTCCTTTCCCTTGACACATGAAGCTTCAACCATATATTTTTTTCTCTTTTCCGCAATGGAAAGTGTTGATTCTTTCAAAGATTTCTCAACTTGGGCTTATTTCTAAGTGTCATTGTGTAATTTTGTTCTCTTCTCCGCAGCCATTTTTGCTGCTGAACCTGCAAATTCTAATTTTGCTTGAGTGATTTGCAAGGAGAGAGAGGGCTTATCGAAATTGAGTACTTTGGTGGGAATACCTCTGGTAACCCTATTGTGGGATATTGAATCAGACAATAGGGAGAAAATCTCAAGTTTTATGTTGAATACAATAAAAACGGTTAGTAGAGATAAATAGAATAAACAAAAATAGCAAAATTCTAACAAGTTAAATACTTACCACAACTATTTACAGCAAAAACTAATGAAAATTGAGAGAGACAATGGAGATGGCATGTATGAAATTAGGGTGGAGACTGAGAACGGGAAAGAACTAGGCAATGTGGGTGAGAGAAATTTTGAGTTTCAGCATCGTGTTTTCTAGAAATGGGGAAGAGAATGGCGTATATCAAATAAGAGAGATAGAACATGGAGTGAGAACTTTACATCAAATACGGTAATTATGTGAGAGAGAAATCTGAAAAAGGAAAGAGAGAAAATAAAAAATAGCGTATATAGTGACTTAAAGGTAGGAGGTAACCAAAAATAGGTATTATGCTATAAACATTAACAGGTAGCTATAGAATATAATTTTTTAAAATGATATTTATTTAAAATAAATAAGGTTTTAATCTTTGCTATAGGAGGTAATAATTCCTTTTTTCTCTTTTTTTGGTCTTGTTTTATTTGTTTATCTTTTTTTAATTCTATTTATTTAGGTAAATAACTAATAGGCCCTAACTTAAATATAAGGTATTACATCTCATATCAAAGTATTATAAGTAACGGAGTTGTTAACAATGTAAATCGAGGAGAATTGTTACTAGGGAAAAAATTGATTTATATAAGGTTTGAGATATGAATAAAATGACTTTTCAAAAACCACTATTGTTTAATTGCTTTTAATTTTCTATAGCTAGCATATATATAATTACTTCATATAATGTCACGACCCCAGTTCGTCCTCCGTGAACATGTCGTGACGGCACCTAGTCCCTACGACTAGGTAAGCCTAACAATGCGGAAGATAAACTATAAAATTGCGGAAGAATAATTAAAACTGATTTAGTAAAATAACCATGTGTTTAAGGTGTCGCTTGGCACATACAATAACAACTCTCGAAGCTAACAAAAATTTCCAAAATTCGAAATCTCACAAATCACAAGCTAAGGGATACATAAGAGGCTTTAACTCAAGAATGTCTAAACAAGGATAAATACTGAAGGACTATACTTATGACAGAAACCTAGAAAGGGACTCTTCGGTCTGCGGACGTAGCAGATATACCTCGAAGTCTCTACCGAAACGCCTCCTCCCAAGGCTGACAGAACTGAGTGGAAGTACCTGGATCTGCACAACAAAAATGTGCAGAAGAGTAGTATGAGCACACCACAGCGGTGCCCAATAAGTATCAAGACTAACCTAGGTGGAGTAGTGACGAGGAACAGTCAAGACACCTACCGGTCAAGTAAACAAATATAATGATGGGAACAACACAAATGTTTTATATATATATATAAAGACTGCACGAAATTACCAATAATGCTACAATCACAATGATGGAAAAGAACAACAAGTAACAACGAAAATATAAGAAAATGATAATGCATAACGACGGCGAAAACACAATCCATATGCTAAAGTCGCAAAACAGTAAGGGAAAAACAAAGCAATAACTCAGATCCTACGATGATATTCACATAAGGTCTTATTCAACTACTTCTACAAATTTACAAAAATCTCGGACAAACCACAACTCACGAAATCCCAGCATCTGAAATCTAACACTTGGCATCTTGTGCCCCATCAGTCTCACAGTCATGCTGACAACTAACTGACTAACTAGGGTCACTCTCACATATATAATGGATAAACGAGCGCGTACCTCCACCCTTAATAAAATCAGGAGAAATTCACCTCTAATAGGAGTATTCAGCTGCGTGTACGCTAGTGCAAGTGTTCTAACAAGTATTGTACCAACTAGCAGGCATGAAAAAGAGAACGAACCGCACGTACAATATTTTCCCACAACTTCCAAGCGATAAAACTCATACAGGTGAGTAACCCACAATCACAATATTAAGCAAAATAGGAATGCCTCTACAGGCTGTCACAATTCTTTACAATCAACCCCTGACATAGCCCACCTTATTTCGCCATGTGTGCCATTAATAACATACTAAGTACCGCCTTATTTCGCCACACGTGCATCATAATATTACCACTTTATTTCGCCACATGCGCAACCCACATATAAACATACGAACATAACCTGCCTTATTACGCTGCATGTGCAATATATCAATAATCATAGTACCACGGCAAAGACCTCATGCAACCCCTTAACAACATTCGCACGGCAGAAACCTCGTATATCACAACACCAATAACGCATGGCAGAAACCTCGTGCATCAACAATACCAATAACCACACGGCAGAAACTTCGTGCATCAACAATATCAATAACCGCACGACAGAAACTTCATGTATCACAATATCAATAATCGCATGGCAGAAACCTCGTGCATCACAATAAATGACAATATATATCGGAACAAAGCAGGGGAATCAACTCAGGTATTTCCGTTCACCAAAATACGGTACAACTAACTCATAAGGAATAACCGTAACAAAGAAATATCAAGCGCAATAAGAATAACTCAACAAGGGAGAAATAGTACGAGACAACGATTCCATAATACTCAGTTCAATAACAAGGAAGTTAACATGAATCAAATAATTACAATTAAGGAAATACCAACTAAACGTGGGATATATAACTTCTTTCCAACGAAGACCAATTAATTACATGAGAGATAGAAATAATTCTTCCCAAAATAAAGACAAGCAGTTAGGAATGATAATGTGACTATAAAAGGGTAAATATCTACAGTTTAACAAGTAACAGTCAATTAGGCAACAAGAATACACCAAAAAGACAAATACATTCCAAGTAAGACGGGTAGAGGTGAAACTAATAGCAGGGAACTCAATCGTATTAAGAACAACTCCATATTAGGTAATTTCAAGGATCTAAGAACCAAAAAGGGACAATTTTTCCACAAATAAATCCTAACACATACTCGTCACCTCGCGTACAAGGAATACAATCAACAAAGAAGACTCAAATCCTAAGGGGAAGTCCCCCACACAAGGTTAGGCAAGATACTTACCTCGAACCTGCTAAAATCAACTAGCAACCACGTTCTTGCCACGAGTACTCGACTCCAAATGGCCCAAATCTATTCAATTCAATCACACATTGTAAATAACATCTCAAGCAACTAATTCTACTATTTAATTTACAGCAAAGACGCAAATTTAGGTAAAATGACCAAAATACCCCTCAGGACAACGTGATCAAAATCCGATGTTCGAACCAAAATCCGGTTACCCATTCCCCCATGAACCCAAATATATGATTTATTTTGAAATCGGACCTCAAATTGAGGTCCAAATTCCCAATTTCTGAAAAAACCTAGGTTCTACCCCAAACCCCCAATTGCACCCACGAAATTCATTGATTTTAAGTGTAAAACATGTTAAATGATGTAGATGATTGGAGAAATTAAGTAAAAATTGACTTACAAATGATTTGGAAGAATTTTTGCCCTTGAAAAATCGCATATGGGGTTTGGGTCTTGAAAGAATGGTGAAAATGGTGGAAATTTCGACTAAGTATAAAAATTGATGGGTCTCTGATGTCGCATTTGCGAACTGAGGTTCGCAATTGCGAACCCAGACCAATTCTGGGATTTGCGAACATTTGTTCGATTTTGCGAACTAAGAGGGAAAATGGGAGGTTCGCATTTGCGAACCATAAGGTCGCATTTGCGAAACCTGACCATTCGCATTTGCGAGGTTCTATATCGCATTTGCGATAACTTCAGGCCTGGCACATTCTCGCATTTGCGAGCTGACCCTTCGCAATCGCAAGCTCGCATTTGCGAGCCAGGCTTCGCAATAGGTCAGTTATGGCTTCAAATTTTCCCAAGGTTGAAAAAGCAACCCGACACCTATCCAAAACTCACCCGAGCCCTCGGGGCTCCAAACCAAACATGCACACAACCTCAAAAATATCCTACGGATTTACTCGCACGATGAAATCGCCAAATTAACATCATATACATCGAACCAAGCCTCAAAACTCATGATTTCTTCCAAATTTTTATAAAATATCAAATTTCCAATTTAAGTCCAAAACACGTCAAATGATGTCCGTTTTTAACCAAACTTTACAGAAAGTGCTTAAACCATATATAAGACTTGTACCACGCACCGAAACCAAAATACGAGCCTGATACCATAGTCTCTTAATTAAATTTCATTTCTAATTTTCTTAATTATTTCCAGAAAATAATTTCACACAAAAATTCATTTCTCGAGCTTGGGACTTCGGAATTCAATTTCGGGCATACGCCCAAGTCCCATATTTTCTACGGACCCTTCGGGATCGTCAAATCACGGGTCCGGGTCCGTTTACCCAAAATATTGGCTGAATCAAATTTACTCATTTTAATATCAAAATTTAGCATTTTTTACACAGAATTCATATTTAAGCTTTCTGGCTATGCACCCAGACTACGCACGCAAATTGAAGCAACCCTAAATGAGGTTTTCAAGGCCTCGAAATTATAGAATGGGTAAGAAAACAAGTGATGACCCCTTCGGGTCGTCACATATAAAAACTATTTAGTTGTTATGCGGCTGTATTTATGAATACAGTAGTAGAATTCGCCTAAAAAAATAGGGGAATCCAGCTGTTTAATAACAGAAAAAGGATCAATTAGCGTGTATCACTCCTAATTTAACTCCACAAAATTAATTCTACATAAATTTTGCTGCTACTGTGTTGTATTTCATATATTCAGCGATTGTATTTATGAATACAGTAAGATAATTAAGAAATAGGGTATATACCGTTCTATTCAATTTGACTATATACATTATGTTCAATTCACATATATTCATTATTCACTAGTATACATTTTATTCAATTCGACTGTATTCAAACAACAAAAAATCACAAAACACAGTGATATTCGATTGTGTTCAAAAATTACAGACCTTCTGAATACATAAATATAAGTGAAAAATAATATGTTTATATAAAAAATAATATATTTGAGTGTATTTGTACATAATACAATATATTCTGCATCATTGGATGTGACCAAAATAGCAAAGAAAAGAAGAAAGTTCACCGGAGATGATGTTTTTCGGCCAAATAAAATATTATATATACTGTATTAACACTAAAACTGGAGACGAACAAAAATCCGGCACTCAAATCTTCTCCGGCATAGACTTGGCCAGTTATGTTCGCCTAAGAGGATGAGCCAATAGTGGATGATGACACCGATGATTCTGATGATTTGATAAAGAAGAGAGGGGATTGAGAATCTTGCTTACAAAGAGAGAAGAACAAAATTGGCGTATTTCATGCCTCAATGGTTGGTATTAATAAATAGCTATTTTTCTATAAAAATAGAAAAGGTAACTATATGTAATAATACTTTAAAATTATTTTGGTTTATAATAAATAGGGTGTAATAGTTTACTATAGGAGGTAAAATTTCCTATTCTAGAATCTAGATCCCTCCTAGTATATTTAAATTGTGGGCTTTACCCATCATCTACACAAGTACAACTAACTAAACCGGGTAGACCTCTACTGAAAAAATGAAATGGCCCAAATTAGAATTAAAATACAACTTCAGTGTTTTGTGTCACAGTAGAGGTGGAAAAATAGATTTAAAAAAAAATAATTATCCATCAATATCATCTACTAAAAAGTAGGTTGGATAATGAATTTTTTAAAAACGGATCAAATAGAGATAAAATCATATTATCCAATTAGAAATGGATAACTAATGGGTTTAACTTTTATATTTTTAAAGACTCAAATTGGAGGTTCCTCAAGTTTGGAAGACTAGGAATTCTCCAAAAATAATCATATTCAAGAAGCCATAGATAACATGAATATCACGACCCAAAATCCATTAAAAGTCGTGATGGCGCCG
The DNA here is from genome assembly GCA_026770625.1 of Nicotiana glauca. Taxonomy (NCBI): domain Eukaryota; kingdom Viridiplantae; phylum Streptophyta; class Magnoliopsida; order Solanales; family Solanaceae; genus Nicotiana; species Nicotiana glauca. Next base: position 13,803 of record MU686239.1, on the reverse strand, counting down.
GACACCACTGTCAGGCAAGCCAACACCAAGAAGTTAATTAAATTCTCAATTTAGTATTTTTGAAATCATTTCTTTTCCTTACATTAATCTATATATAATGAACTTCACTGAGTAAATAACGATGTCTTTAACAAATTTGAATACTGAAAAATCTCATAGTCATCCCAGAATCAGGTGTAACAAGTGCATGAGCATCAACTAAGAAATATACATTATATGCAACATTTGTCCGGAATAAAAATTTGGATAGAAAGGGAAATATAATACTCTAAAAGGGACTCTGCTGGCTGCGGGTTTGTCACGACCCTAGTTCACCAACCGGGAACATGTCATAACGGCACCTGGTCCCTATGACCAGGTAAGCCTATTATTGCGGAAAACATAATAATTGCGGAAAACAAATAGAGAAAATCAAATTAAATATCTAGAGGAAACTGTACTGAATGTCGCTTGGCACCTACAACTCGATAACACAAATCCGAAACAATTCCCAAAAATCGAAAACTCATGGGCAACACAGGCTACAGAAGTATATAGTATGGCTCCAAAACTCCAGAATGTCTAACAGCCGAAAGACAGAAATCTAAGTACTAAAGATAGAGTAAGAGAAGACTCGTCGGTCTGCGGACACAGCAGATCTACCTCGAAGTCTCTGAAATCCTCATGCCTCACTGATAGTGCGCCTGAGTAGAGGTACCTGGATGATCTGCACATGAAAAACATGCCCAGGAAGGTCATGAGTACACCACATCGGTACTCAGTAAGTGCCAAGCTTAACCTGGGTTAGGTAGTGACGAGGAAAGGTTAGGGCCCTACTGAGGCAAAAATATAACAATAGCAATAATTAACAGTATGGAAAATCTGACATAAATAATAAATACAGCGGTATAATAAGGCAAGTCAAAGAAAAATAATAATAACTACAAGGATAGGGTAAATCACAGAGTAAACACAGCTCAATGTCAAAGATATCAACGAGGGTCTCCCAGGATACCATCCTGTAGCCCCTTTCCTCAATAGTCCAGTGGATCTCCCGGGATACCGTCCCGTACTCCAACTCACGTACCAATACCAAAGATCTCCCGGGATACCGTCCCGTAGTCCAATCATCAATGTGTAGGGGGATCTCCTGGGATACCGTCCCATAGTCCCAAAGTAAAATTGCAGAGGGATCTCCCGGGAATCGAACCCGTAGTCATAAAGTAAACAAACAAGGGGGAGCTACCGGAATCTCACATTCGTGTAAATGCACAATCACAGCCAAAAACAAACCAAGGAATAAGGTACGAAAGACAAACACAGATAGAACTAGACTAGCATGCTTCACGTAGTGTTGTCAAAATAATTTAAGCAAGTAGGCAGTCAAATTAGCTAAACATGCTTTTCCTAATCTAGCATAAGTCATAACTCCAAATAGAACAAGGCAAATAAGGATAAGAACTAAGTTTTCCATAGCTTAAGTAAAAACCGGGATTTCATCAATTAGCTCAAGTACGCGCTCGTCACCTCACGCACAAGGCACTCAAATATCAAGAAAAATCCTAAGGGGAAAGGTCCCACACACAAGGTTAGACAAGCCACTTACCTCGAACCGGCTAAATATCACTAGAAATCGCGCCTTTGCCACGAGTATCCGACTCCAAATGGCCCAAATCCATTCAATTCAATTACACATCATAAATAATATTGCAAACAACTGATTCCACTATTAAATTTAAAGCTAGGGCGCGAAAATAGGTAAAATGACCAAAATGCCCCTCCAGCCAACATCTCGGAATCAAATAATTTTCATGTTTTCAGAACCCTCGTATTCTCACGAGTCTAACCATATAAAAATCTCTCAAATCGGAAGTCAAATGCCCCCTCAAAAACCCATAGCTAGGTTTAAGAAGTTTTACCCAATTTTCACTCAAAAATCCGAAATTAAAGGGTGAATTCGCGATTAGATTAATGGGTTTTAGTCATAGGAGAGTAGAGAATCGTTATCCAGTGATTGCCTTTGAAAAACCCTTGAAATTGCTTCCAAATCCGAGCTCCAAACCTTGAGTTTTGATAAAAATGGCAAAACCTCGTTTTTGAAATGTTAAGTACTGTTCAGACCATTAAAGCATCGCGAACGCGGCAGTTAGCACGCGTTCGCAAAGAAGGAAAAGATAAGGGCCAAAAAAATTCCCTTCGCGATTGCGAAGGAAGGGATGAGAACGCGAAGTCCTGGGATCATGAACTAAGCGAACGCGAAGCTGACCACGCGATCGCGATGGGGAAAAGGACAAACCTACACGAACGCGGGTGCGGGTACGCGAACGCGGGTAATGGAATTGGTCCCCCTCCAGGATAACACTACGCGAATGCGGTGGAGGGGCCGTGAACGCGATGAAGCTACGCGAACGCGATGGCTTCTTCGCGAACGTGATGGCTTCTTCGCGAACGCGAAGGACTTCAGACCTGCAATTTTTCTGCAACATATCCAAACTTCAAATTGCTCCGTTGAGCAACCGAAACACACCCGAGGCCCCCGGGACCTCAATCAAACCTACGGACATATTCCATAACATCATTCAAACTTCTACCAATCCTTAAACCACCTAAAACAATGCCGGAAACACGAATTAATCAAAGATTCAAGCCTAAGAACTTCAAATTCCAACAAAACACACTTTCGATCAAAAACCTAACCAAACCTCGCCCGAATGACCTAAAATCTTACACACACATCCCAAATGACATGGAGGGTGCAACTTCCGGAATTCAAATCTGACCTACGGATCAAAAATTCACTATCGGAACGGAAACTTCAAAAATTCAAACTTCGGCATTTCAAGCCTAAATGAGCTACGAACCTCCAAAATACATTCCGAACACGCTCCCAACCCCGAAATTACCTAATGGAGCTAAAGAAACCATCGGATTTCCATTCTGAGGTCGTCTTCAAACTGTTCCAAATATGGACCATTTTTCAACTCTTAAGCTCTCTTTTAGAGACTAAGTGCCCCAAAACACTCTGAATCCTAACACCGAACGTCCCGGCAAACCAAAATAGCAGAAATAAACTTAGGGGAAGCAGTTAATGGGGAAACGGGGCATAAATTCCAAAAACGACCGGCCGGGTCATTACATCCTCCTACACTTAAACATTTGTTCATCCTCGAACGATCATAGAGAACATACCTGAAGTAGTAAAAAGATGAGGGTATTGGCTGCGCATATCCTGCTCAGTCTCCCAAGTCGCCTCCTCGGCCGGCTGACCCCGCCACTGAACCTTCACTGAAGCTATGTTGTTTGACCTCAACTTTCTGATCTGCTTGTCCAAAATAGCCACTGGCTCCTCAACATAGGATAGATCCTTGTCCAATTGGACTGAATTGAAATCAAACACGTGCGACGGATCACCGTGATATCTCCAGAGCATCGAAACATGAAATACCGGATAAACTCCGGCTAGGCTGGGAGGTAAGGCAAGCTCATAAGCAACCTCCCCAACTCGCCTCAAGATCTCAAAATGGCCAATAAACCTCGGACTCAGCTTCCCTTTCTTTCCAAACCTCATGACGCCCTTCATAGGCGAGACCCGAAGAAGAACCTGCTCACCAACCATATACGCGACATCACGAACCTTCTTGTCCGCGTAACTCTTCTGTCTGGACTGGGCTGCACGGAGTCTATCCTGAATCACCTTAACCTTCTCCATTGCATCCTGGACCATCTTTGTGCCCAATAGCCTGACCTCCCCCGGCTCAAACCAACCCACCAGAGATCTACACCTCCAACCATATAAAGCCTCATACGGCGCCATCTGAATGTTGGACCGATAACTGTTGTTATAAGAAAACTCTGCCAGTGGCAGGAAATGATCCCATGACCCTCCAAACTCAATCACGCACGCATGGAGCATATCCTCCAGGATCTGAATAGTGCGTTCGGACTGTCTATCCGTCTGGGGGTGAAATGTCGTGCTCAACTCCACCCGAGTGCCTAACTCCTGCTGCACGGCTCTCCAGAACCGCAATGTAAACTGAGTACCTCTGTCTAAGATGATAGAAACTGGAATACCATGCAAACAGACGATCTCCCTAATATAAATCTCCGCCAACCGCTCCGATGAATAGGTGGTACACACAGGAATGAAATGAGCGGACTTGGTCAGCCGATCCATAATGACCCAAATAGAATCAAACTTCTTCACGGTCCGTGGGAGTCCAGATAAGAAGTACATGGTGATACACTCCCATTTCCACTCTGGGATCTCAATCTGCTGAAGCAACCCACCCGGACGCTGGTGCTCATACTTCACCTGCTGGCAGTTGAGGCATCTAGACACGTAGTCAACTATATCCTTCTTCATCCGCCTCCACCAATAGTGCTGCCTCAAGTCCTGATACATCTTCGCGACACCAAGATGGATGGAATACCGCAAACTATGGGCCTCTACTAGAATCAAATCTCGAAGACCATCAACATTTGGCACACAAATTCGGCCCTGCATCCTCAATACCCCATCATCCCCGATGGTCACATCTCTGGCATCCCCACGCTGGACCCTGTCCTGAAGGACAAGCAAATGAGGGTCGTCATATTGTCGCTCCCTTATACGATCAAATAGGGAAGACCGAGAAACCATACAGGCTAGAACCCGACTAGGTTCCGAAAGGTCCAATCTCACGAACTGGCTGGCTAAATCCTGCACATCCATCGCCATAGGTCTCTCTGAGGCTGGTAAATATGCCAAACTCCCCAAACTCCCCGCCCAGCGACTCAAGGCATCGGCTACCACATTGACCTTGCCCGGGTGGTAAAGAATAGTAATAACATAATCCTTTAACAACTCTAATAATCTCCTCTGACGCATATTCAGGTCCTTCTGCTTAAGCAAGTGCTGCAGACTGCGACGGTCAGTATAGATTTCACAAGGCACCCCGTAAAAATAATGACGCCAGATCTTCAAGGCATGAACAATAGCAGCTAACTCAAGATCGTGGACATGGTAGTTCTTTTTATGTAACTTTAACTGTCTGGACGAGTAGGCAATCACCCTACCGTCCTACATCAACACCGCTCCAAGTCCAACCCGTGAGGCATCACAATAAACTATATAAGACCCCGAACCAGTAGGTAGCATCAAGATTGGGGCTGAAGCCAAAGTTGTCTTGAGCTTTTGGAAGCTCGCCTCACACTCCTTTGTCCACTAAAATGGGGCACCCTTTTGGGTCAATCTAGTCATAGGGGCCGCAATCGATGAAAACCCCTCCACAAAGCGACGGTAATAACCCACCAAGCCAAGGAAACTGTGAACCTCGGTATCTGAGGAGGACCTGGGCCAACTCTGCATGGCCTCCACCTTCCTCGGATCCACCCGAATGCCCTCACTCGATACCACGTGGCCTAGGAATGCCACGGAACTCAGCCAGAACTCATATTTTGAGAACTTTGCATATAATTTCTTCTCTCTCAGGGTCTGAAGCACTGTCCTTAGGTGCTGCTCATGATCTTCTCGACTCCGGGAATACACCAGAATGTCATCAATAAAAACAATAATGAATGAGTCAAGATATGGCCTGAATACACTGTGCATCAAATGCATAAAAGCTGTTGGGGCATTGGTCAGCCCAAATGACATAACAAGGAACTCGTAATGACCATACCGAGCCCTGAAGGCGGTCTTCGAGATATCTGGCTCCCGAATCTTCAGCTGATGGTAACTTGAGCGCAAATCAATCTTCAAAAACACTTGTGCACCCTGAAGCTGGTCAAATAGATCATCAATACGAGGTAAAGGATAGCGGTTCTTCACTATAACTTTGTTCAACTGGCGATAATCAATGCACATACGCATAGAACAATCCTTCTTCTTCACAAACAAGACAGGAGCACCCCACGGTGAAACACTGGGTCGAATAAACCCTTACCCAGCAATTCCTGCAATTGATCCTTCAACTCCTTCAACTCAGGAGGAGCCATGAGATACAGAGGAATGGAAATGGGTTGAGTGCCCAGCAATAGATCAATGCCAAAATCAATATCTGTATCGGGCGGCATGCCCGGAAGATCAACTAGAGACACGTCGGGATAATCCCGTACCACTGGAACTGAGTCAACAGAAGGGGTATCAACACTGACATCTCTCACATAAGCTAAATACGCGGCACATCCCCTCTCAACCATACGCTGAGCTTTAACGAAAGAGATAACTCTACTGGGAGTGTGATCTAAAGTACCACTCCACTCAATACGTGGAACACCTGGCATAGCCAGCATCACGGTCTTGGCATGACAATCAAGAATAGCATGATGGGCAAAAACCAGTCCATGCCCAGAATAATATCAAAGTCAACCATACCGAGTAATAATAGATCTGCCTTAGTCTCAAAACCACGAATAGTAACCAGACATGACCGGTAAATGCGGTCCACAACAAGAGAATCTCCTACAGGAGTGGAAACATAAACGAGGGCACTCAAAGAATCCCGAGGCACACCCAAATGTGAAGCAAAATAAGAAGATACATAAGAATAAGTAGAGCCTGGATCGAATAGAACCAATGCCTCTCTGTGACAAACCAGTATAATACCTGTCATGACGAAATCGGAGGCAACCGCCTTAGTGCGAGCAGGAATACAATAATATCTGGCCCGACCCCTCTCGCGAGGGTGACCTATATCTCCCTGGCCTACGCCCCTGGCTGGCTGGGAAGGTAGGGCGGCAGCTGGAGCTGTAATCATAGCCTAAGAACTCTGAGGACCCCGCTGTGGCTGAGCAGTCTGTGAAGATGCACCCCTACCAAGTCTGGGGCAGTCCCTAACCATATGACGTGTATCGCCACACTCAAAACAAGCTCTGGGAGAACGCGGTGGCTGTGACTGGCTGGGGCTAGGCCTGCTGGACTGACCTTTGGAAGTACCCCACGTAGAAGGCGCGCTAGAAACTGGAGGCACATAATAAGGCTCCTGAGGTGCAGGCAGAGCTGGAGTACTGCCGGCTGCTGCCAAATCTAAATGTACAGGGCAACCAGAATAACCTCTACCATAATGACCTCCTAATGGGGTACGGGCACCAGAGTAGTGACTCGACTCTCGAGACCTCTTGGCCTCCCTCTCCCCTTGCTCCCTGGCGAGCATACCCTCAATCCTCCTAGCAATGCTCACTACCTGCTGGTAAGGAATATCCATCTCCAACTCTCGAGCCATGCTGGACCAGATGGGCGGAATAAGACCCATGATAAACCTCCAAACTCTCTCCCGAACTGTGGCCACCAAAGCCGGTGCATGCCTGGTCAACCTGGTATAACGGATGGCATACTCTGAAACTATCATAGCCCCCTTGGCACACGTGCTTGAACTCCGCGCCCATGAATCCCTGAAGCTCTGGGGAACAAACTCTCTCATAAACATATCTGAGAACTGGGTCCAAGTCAGTGAGGAAGCCTCGACTGGACTGTCTAACTCATAAGTACGCCACCAATCATAGGCGGCTCCCCGAAGCTAAAAGGAGGTGAAAGAAACCCCGCTAGACTCTACTATGCCCATAGTGCGAAGGATACGATGACAATCCTCCAAAAATCCCAAGGCGCCATCTGATGCTAGGCCACTAAACACTGGGGGTTCATATTTCTTGAACCTCTCTAGTCTACACTGCTCGTCCTCTGAAGCAGCTCACCCATCCCCGGGCTGTACTGGTGCTGCAGGCAGTGTAGGAATAATCTCCAAAGCCTGCTCAACCTACACTCGCTGCTCAGGAGTGCGGACGGCAGGAGTCTATGCTCCTCCCCCGGCCTGGGATGTGGCTGCAGTAAGGGGGAGTAACTCGGCCTGAGCCAAGGTGGTGTACATGCTCATGAACTAAGCCAGAGTCTCCTGGAGCGTTGGAGTAGTAGTAGCAGTGGTAGGTGTGCCAGGTGCCTAGGCTCCGGTCAAATCTGCTGGTGGTACCTCGGAGTCAGCTCGCACAGGTATTGTGGCTACACCACGTGCGCGTCCTCGACCTCTACCCTGGCCCCGGCCCCGGCCTCTGACGGCGGCAACAGGGGGCGCGGGTGCCTGGTCCTCTCATGTCGCACGCGTCCTCACCACCTGTGAGAGAATAGAAGACAGAAGTTTAGAATTGATGTCAAAATATCGCACAATAAGGAATTCAAAAGAAATGAAGATTTTTCCTAAACAGTTACATAGCCTCTCGTCGATAAATACAGACGTTTCCGTACCGATCAACGAGACTCTAATATACCGGTATGTGTTCCATGACTCCTATGAACCTAGAGCTCTGATACCAACTTGACACGACCCTAGTTCACCAATCGTGAACATGTCATGACGGCACCTGGTCCCTATGACCAGGTAAGCCTATTATTGCGAAAAACATAATAATTACGGAAAACAAATAGAGAAAATCAAATTAAATATCTAGAGGAAACTGTACTGAATGTTGCTTGGCACGTGCAACTCGATAACACAAATCCGAAACAATTCCCAAAACTCAGAAACTCACGGGCAACACAGGCTACAGAAGTATACAGTATGGCTCCAAAACTCCAGAATGTCTAACAACCGAAAGAGAGAAATCTAAGTGCTAAAGATAGAGTAAGAGGGAGACTCGTCAGTCTGCGGACGCAGCATATCTACCTCGAAGTCTCTGAAATCCTCCTACCTCACTGATAGTGCACCTGAGCAGAGGTACCTGGATGATCTGCACATGAAAAACATGCGCAGGAAGGGCATGAGTACACCACAGCGGTACTCAGTAAGTGTCAAGCCTAAACTCGATTGGGTAGTGAAAGGTCAGGGCCCTACTGAGGCAAAAATATAACAATAGCAATAGCAATAACTAACAGTAAGGAAAATCTGACAGAAATAATAAATACAGCGGTGTAATAAGGCAAGTCAAAGAAAAACAATAATAACTACAAGGATAGAGTAAATCACATAGTAAACACAACTCAATGTCAAAGATACCAACGACGGTCTCCCAGGATACCATCCTGTAGCCCCTTTCCTCAACAGTCCAGTGGATCTCCCGGGATACCGTCCCGTAGCCCAACTCACGTACCAATACCAAGGATCTCCCGGGATATCGTCCCGTAGTCCAATCATCAATGTGTAGGGGGATCTCCCGGGATACCGTCCCGTAGTCCCAAAGTAAAAGTACAGGGGGATCTCCCAGAAATCGAACCCGTAGTCCCAAAGTAAACAAACAAGGGGGAGCTACCGGAATCCCATATCCGTGTAAATACGCAATCACAGCCAAAAACAAACCAAGGAATAAGGTATGAAATACAAACACAGATAGAACTAGCCTAGCATAATTCAAGTAGTGTAGTCAAAATAATTTAAGCAAGTTGGCAGTCAAATCAGATAAACATGCTTTTCCTAATAGCATAAGTCATAACTCCAGATAGAACAAGGCAAATAAGGATAAGAACTAAGTTTTCCATAGCTTAAGTAAAAACTGGGATTTCATCAATTGGCTCAAGTACGCGCTCGTCACCTCACGCACAAGGCACTCAAATATCAAGAAAAATCCTAGGGGGAAAGGTCCCCCACACAAGGTTAGACAAGCCACTTACCTCGAACCGGCTCAATATCACTAGAAATCGCGCCTTTGCCATGAGTATCTGACTCCAAATGGCCCAAATCTATTTGTGAGCACGTGATTTTTGCCCCAAGCAAATTATTCCAAAAATATATATACAAAAATAATTTTTATGTGGAAACTTGTTGATAATTGTGTAGAAATACCACTGTTTGTTTTTATAAGAAAATTAAAATAAAATACATTTACTCTTTAATTTTAGAAAAATCAAAAAAAATTAAAAGAAAAATACAAAGAAAATATGTGGAATATTAAATACAGTAGTAATACGAAAATACAGAAAATTAATACATAAAATACATAATATAAAAATAAAAAAATACATAATACAAAAATACAAGAAAATACAAGAAATAATAATACAAATACAAAATTGGACCTTGAAATTGGACAATACAATGGCCCAA
>MU686238.1:44377-60054 GCA_026770625.1 Nicotiana glauca | reverse complement strand
CCCCAACAATGAAAAGGGAAATAAGGTCAGCCTGACATAATCTTTGGAAACATTTGGATAGTTGTAAGTATCCGTTATTTCCAAAAAATTCTGAATATGCCTCTGTGGGTCTTCATGAGATAGACCTACATATTGCCCAGTGGACTTTATCAGCCCCTTTGTCTTGAGCAGAGACTTCACTCAAATCTTTTACCGGCCCATTGGCTTCATCTTCATGTTCCTGCCTCTCAGAAAGAATGTTAGTTTCATCAAACACTACATGTACACTTTTTTCTACACAAAAGGTTCTTTTATTGAACATTTTATATGCTTTGATATGTGAAGCATATCCCAAGAATACTCCCTCATCACTTTTGATATCAAACTTACCTAGGGAGTCCTTTACATTATTGTACACAAAGAACTTGCATCCAAATGCCCTAAGATGAGATATATTTGGCTTTCTCCCTTTAAGTAACTCATAAGGAGTCTTCTCTACAAGAGGTCTAGTCATGCATCTATTTATGATATAACATGCAGTGTTTACAACCTCTGTCCAGAAGCAATGGGGCAATTTACTGAAAAGAAGCATAGTCCTAGCAATATCTTCAAGAGTCATGTTCTTTCTTTCAACTACTCCATTTTGTTGAGGAGTCCTAGGGGTAAAAAAGTTATGATCTATACCATGCTCGTCACAAAATTCAGCAAACATAGAATTTTCAAATTAAGTTACATGATCAGACCTGATGGATGCAATTTGATTACCTAGTTATTTATGAGTTTTTCTAACAAAGGCAGTAAACATGTTAAAACTTCATCCTTAGATGTTAAGAATAGTACCCAGGTAAACCTAGAATAATGATCAACAAGTACCATCACATATTTCTTACTACCTCTGCTCAATGTTCTCATTGGATCATAGAGATCCATATGAACCAGTTCCAACGGTCTGCTTGTGCTTACCAATTGCTTGATTTTAAAGGATGATCTTACCTGCTTCCCCCTTGCACAAGCCTCACAAACTTTGTCTTCCTTGAATTTGATGTTAGTTAACCTTATCACCAAGTCCTAGGAGACTAATTTGTTGAGTTGATTCAGACTTGCATGACCAAGTCTTTTGTGCCATAAAAGGGGATCATTGTACAACACACTCAAGCAAGTGAGTTCAATTTCTGAAAGAGTTGACAAATTTACAATGTAAATAGTGTTAACTTTTTTTCCCTGCAAAACAATCTTGTTAGTGGTAAGGTTAATCATAAAGAATTTGGTAGAGGTAAATGCTACAAGGTTACCTCTGTCATACAATTGTGATACACTGATTACGCTATATTTCAAGCCATCTATCAAGTATACATTCTAAATGGAGTGTGACTCTGTCTTACCTACCTTTGCAAACCCAATAATTTCCTTTCTTACCATTTCCAAAGGAGACATTACCTCCTTTTAAGTCCTCAAGTTAAATGAATTGGTTCTTTCTTCCAGTCATATGTTTTGAGTAGCCATTATCCATGTACCATATTTGGATACTTCCCTTCACTTGGACCTGCAAAATGAAATCAGGGGTTAGTTTTAGGAACCCAAACTAGTTTGGGTACCTTTCTATAGGAAAAAGGGTAAATCAAATTCCTTTTAGCCCAGCCACGCTGCCTATTTTTCTCTTGAACAAAAACTTTGCTCTTTTGATTGGCCTTTTCTTTTGCATTACATTCATTTTTGTAATGACCAGTCTTGCCACAGTGTGTGCAGATTTTTTTTCCAGGGAGAGTGAGATACTTGCTTTTGGGGTCCCACGTAGGTGCTTGTTCCCCATAGCCAAGTCCTCTCTTATTTGTACTGTGATGTTCTTGTAGCCAGGATAGTGCATCAGAAGCCTTATTCCATTTGGAAGTTTTGTCTAGTTCATGCTTTACCTTCCCTAGGTCTTCTTTTAAGACTCTTATCTTCTCATCTTTCCTGTACAACTTATCCTTCATTTTTCCTAGGTTTTCTTCTAAGGTGAGATTTGTGTGATCAACTTTCTTCTTTCCTGTTGCTAATTTTAGTTTTAAATTTTCAGACCTAAGTTCTAGGGACACTGGTGTCAGGTTCAAGAACCTGCTTCTTCAACTCAGCATTTTTACTGTCACTCTCATTAGCCCTAGATTCTAGATTTATACACTTGGATTTTAAGATCACACACTCCTTAGACAACTCCTCCTTCACATTGTAAATTATTCCAGACTCATCGATGAAGTCCAACAACAGTTCAGATAACATTTCTTTAGACATAAATTTAATCTCGTCTTTGAGATGAAGGATGCTTACCTCTTGTTCATCTTTTAATTCTCCGATGGCCATACGTGTTTGTTCATCTCCAACTTCACCTTCTGAGTACTCATCTGATGTTTCTCCCCAAGCAACACCATAGCCTTTGTTGATCCTTTGTTCCTTTTGGGTTGAACCCATTCCATTCAATTTCCCACTGAGGACAGTTCTTGATCATGTGATCAGTATTGCCACATTTGTGACAACCCTCGTTGGTCTATTTCTCAGGAGCCCTTGGTTTGTGGAAGGTTGTACCTCTTGAAGAACCATTTCCTCTCATAAGGTACTTTTTGATATCCTTTGTGATCATAGAGATTTCTTCATCTTCCAGATTTGCACCTTCAGCTATTCTGAGAGCCAGACTCCTCTCCTTCTTGGATGCATCCATTTTCATGGTTTGCCTTATTAGTTCATATGTAGTGAGGTTTCCAATCAGTTCATCCAACTTGAGAGTAGCAATGTTCTTCGATTCCTGAATAGCAATGATTTTGCTTTCCCAAGTCACTAGTAAGACGCTTGTCAAGATTTTCTCAAGCTTGTCTTCTTCAAGGATAATTCTCCCAAGAGATTTAGGTTCATTGGTTAGTGTTGTGACCTTGTGTACATCTCTTGGATAGTTTCTCCTTCCTTCATAGTGAAATTCTTAAATTGAGAATATAGTAGTGTTCCTCTTGATCTCTTTACATGAGGAGTTCCTTCATTAGCCACTTGTAGAGTATCCCATATTTCCTTAGCAATGGTACAACTTTGAATCCTACTGTACTCATCTGGACCCAGTCCACACACAAGCCATTTCTTGGCTTTGGCATTCTTCTCCCATTTCTTCAAGTCTTCAGCAGTGCAGTTAGCTCTTGTCTTGGGCATATCCATTCCTTCAGCATTCTTCTTTGTTGTCTCTAGGGGACCATCAGTGACTATGTCCCAGAGTTCATAGTCTTCTCCTATGATATGATGTCTCGTCCTGTTCTTCCACCAAGAATAGTACTGACCATTAAAGAGTGTAGGCGTAGCAGTGGATTGCCCTTCCCAATTTCCAGGTGGTGCACTCATCTTGATCTTTTCCTAAGGTATTAACCTCTTCAAGGATAACCTGCTCTGATAGCAATTGATGTTCTAAATGTCAATACCATACAAGAGGGGGGGGGGAGTGATTTGTGTGGTACCTAGTTTTCGCTTATCTGAACTATAGAAGGACCAGAATCTTCTAGGTGTTCTAACTACTACTGTTTGCGGAATAATAAATACGTAAAATAAAGAACATAGAGATTTTTATGTGGAAAACACCTGGCTCAAAAGGCGAAAAAACCACGACCTACTACTCAATAGGATTTCACAAACTTCCACTAAAATCACTGAGCCAAAATAGCATTTCCAAAACTCTTTGTGAACGTAAGGATTAACTCTAATCCCGTTATGGCACACAACCTCAACTGTTGTGACAACTTCAAGTTAACTCTAACTTGAACACTCTAAGTACCCAAGACAATTGCTTCTATGAAAGCTGAAGGTACAATGTAAAATCACCTACTACAATTGAACTAGAATAAAACATAGACACCTGGAACTGGTTCTTCTATATCATTCATTTAGCTTCAGGATTGCACCTTCGAATCACACATAAATTGCTTGCAAAATCGCCTTGCTCTTTTGCTCTCAATTCAAGTTTAACTTATGTTTGTGTGCATTACCTGTAAAAGAGAACAACACTGATATTTAATAGGTTAGTAATCAGAGTTTGATTGGGATTCAATAGTAGAAGAGTTCATGGTGATCTCAAACTCTAACATTATATTCTTCCTAAACTGTGTTCTTTTCATGTAAGAAGTCTTTCTCTCCTTATCCATTATGCAACATTTTCGATCAGATCAGGAAATATTGCTTGTTGATCAGTTAGATTTATCTCCTTTACATGCATATCATATGTATTAGTTGATCATGATAGTGCTTCACAAGATGGACCTGGTCCATGTTTGAGTTCTTTTGTCGATATTCAAAACTTCACCTGTTCTTGGGCAATAGAAGACCGAGAGACCACGCAAGCTAGAACCTGAATGGACTTCGAAAGATCCAATCTCACAAATTGGCTGGCTAAATCCTGAACATCCATCGCCATGGGCTTCTCTACTACTGGTAAATAAGCCAAACTCTCCTAACTCTCTGCCCGACGACTTAAAGTATCGGCCACCACATTGGCCTTGCTCGGGTGATACAAGATAGTGATATCATAGTCTTTCAGCAGCTCTAGCCATATCCTCTGATGCAAATTAAGGTCCTTCTGCTTGAAGAGATGCTGCAAACTCCACTGATAAGTATGAATATCACAAGGCACACCATACAAATAATGATTCCAGATCTTTAAGGCGTGAACGATAGCAGCTACTCAAGATCATGGACAAGATAATTCTTCTCATGTACCTTCAACTGTCTGGACACGTAGGCAATCACCCTACCGTCCTGCATCAATACTGCTCCAAGGTCAATCCTTGAGGTATCACAATAGACAATATAACACCCCGAACTTGAATGGAGCACCCTTTTGGGTCAGCCTGGTCATAGGTGTTGCAATAGATGAAAACCCATCAACAAGTCAACGATAATGCCACTGAGCTAAGAAAACTACTGATCTCTGTAGCTGAGGATGGTCTGGACCAACTCTGCACTACTTCCATTTTCTTCAGATCCACGTGACTACCCTCAGTTGAAACTATGTGGCCTAAGAATGCCACTGAATCCAACCAAAACTCGCATTTTGAGAACTTTGCAAACTTCTTCTCCCTCAAAGTATGAAGTAGTATCCTCTGGTGCTACTCATGATCTTCCCGACTCTAGGATTATACCAGAATATCATCAATAAAGACAACGACAAACGAGTTAAGATATGGCTGGAATAAACTGTGCATCAAATGCATGATGGCTGCTAGGGCATTGGTCAACCGAAATGACATAACAAGGAACTTGTAATGACCATATCTAGTACTGAAAGCAGTCTTCGGGATGTCTGGCTCCCAAATCTTTAAGTGGTGGTAACCTGAACGCAAGTCAATCTTAGAGAACACTCGTGCACCCTGTAGCAATAATCATGTGATACGTAGGCAAAGGATAACAGTTCTTCACTGTAACTTTGTTCAACTAGCTATAATCAATTCCCATACGCATAGAACCATCCTTTTTCTTCACAAACAATACAGGAGCACCCTAAGGTGATACACTAGGCCTAATAAAACCCTTATCAAGCAATTCCTGTAACTGATCCTTCAACTCAGGATCAGTCATACGATGTAGAGGAATAGAAATGGGCTAAGTGCCCGACAACAAATCAATGCAAAAATCAATATCTCTATCGGGCGGCATGCGCGGAAGGTCAGCTGGAAACATATCAGAAAAATCCTGTACTACTGGGACTGAATCAGCTATAGGGGTATCAATACTGACATCTCTCACATAAGCTAGATACATGTCATACCCCTTCTCAAAGATCCGTTGAGCCTAAAGGAAAGAAATAACTCTACTAGTAGTGTAATCTAAAGCACCTTTCACTCAACACGCGGTATACTTGGCATAGCCAGCGTCACGGTTTTGGCGTGGCAATCAAGAATAATATAATGGGGCGACAATCTTTCCATGACCAAGATAATATCAAAATCTACTATGCTAAGCAACAATAAATTGGCTATGGTATCAAAAACATTAAGAGCAACCAAAGACGATTGATAAACGCTGTCCACAATAAGTGAATCTCCCACATGAGTAGAAACATAAACATGGGAACTCAAAGAATCCCGAGATAAACCCAAATGCAAAGCAAAATAAGAAGAAACATAAGAATATATGGATCCTAGATCAAATAGAATCGATGCATCTCTGTGATAAACAAGGACAATACCAATGATGATAGAATCGGAGGCAACCTCCTCGATACAGGAAGGAAGGTCAAAGTATCGGGCCTGGCCTCCCCCTTTAGGGTGACCTCTAATCTTCCCGATCTCCTCCTCAAGCTGGCTGAGCATGTGGGGTAGCAACTGGAGTTGTACCATAGCCTAAGAGATCTGCGGGGCACGCTATGGATGAGAAGTTTGTGGAGGTTCACTCCTCCCAAGTCTAGGGCAATCCCTCACCACATGGCGTGTGTCGCCACACTCAAAACAAGATTTGGGAGGACGTGACAAATGTGAGTGGCTCGGGATAGGTGTGCTGGACTGACCTTTGAAATCACCCCGCACATGAGGCGTACTAGATACTGGAGGTGTATAATAAGGCTCCTGAGACCTAGTAGGAAATGGAATACCACTGGCTACTGGGAGAGATAAATGAATAAGGCGACTCATATAACCCCTATCATGACGACATGCTGTTGGGGCACGGACAACAGAATAATGGCCCAACTCTCGAGAACTCTTGGGCTTGTTCTTCTCTCTATCCCTAGCATGTATACCCTAAATACTCCTAGCAATTCTCACCACATGCTAACAAGAAATATCCATCTCCAACTCATAAGCCATGTTAGCCTTGATGCTGGGAATAAGTCGGTGAACCCTCTTGCTAACAGTAGAAACCAAAACTGGTGCATGTCTAGCCAAGCTGGTGTAACAGACAGCATACTCCGAGACAGTCATAGTACCCTAGCGCAAATGCTCAGACTCTGTGTGCCATGCGTCCCTGAGGCTCTGAGGAATATACTCTCTCAGTAACATATCTGAGAATTGAGTCCAAGTCAGGGAAACTGCCTCATTCGGACTGTCTAACTCATAAGTATGCCACCACACATAGGCGGCTCCTCGAAGCTAGAAATTAGTGAAGGAAACCCCACTCGATCCTGATATACCCATGGTACGGAGAATATATTAGCACTCATCTAGAAATACCAGAGCATAATTAGATGCTAGACCACTGAATACAAGAGGCTTGTACTTCTTGAACTTCTCAAGCCTCAGCTGCTCATCCTCGGAAGTCGCTGCTATGTCCTGGGGATGATCTGGGACTGCAGGTTGTACAAGAATAATATATGGGACCTTCTCAACATACACTCACTACTCAGGAGTGCGGGCAGTGGGAATCTACGCTCCTCCCCCGGCCTGAGATGTGGCTGCAGCAAGGGGAAGAAACCCTACTTGAGCCAGAGTGGTGTACATGCTCATGAACTATGCTAGAGTATCCTGTAGTGCTGGAGTAGTAGTAGTAGTAGGCATATCAGGTACCTGGGCTCTAGATGGAACTGCTGGTGGCTCCTCAGTGGCAGTTTGTGCGGGTGCTCTGGCTGTACCACGTGTGCGTCCTCGGCCTCTACCCTGGCCCCAACCTATGATGTCTCCAGTAGGGGGAGCGGGTGGCTGATCATCTCGGGTAGCACGTGTCCTCACCATTTGTGAGAGAATAGAAGATGGAAGTTTAGAATAGTGATATAAAAAATTTTGAACGACAAGGAAATCAAATAAAGTGGAATTTTTCTAACAGTTACATAGCCTCTCGTAGATAAGTACAAATGTTTCCATATCGATCCGCGATACTCTATTAAACAAGCTTGTGATTCATGACTCCTATGAACCTAGAGCTCCGATACCAATGTGTGACGACCCTAGTTCGCCCTCTGTGAACTATCGTGAAGGAACCTAGTTACAACTAGGTAAGCCTAACAAATGCGGAAAGAGAATAATTAAAAACTGAGATAACTAAATGAAATAGTATTTAAGATGCATGATGGCATATAACAGTACAAGAATCTCAACCTAACACTCCCAAAATTCGAAACCCCATGAATCACAAGCTAAGAGAAGCATAAAAAGCTCTAACTCCAGAAACGTCTATCAACCGGGAAAATATAGAAGGGCTAAACTAGTAGAGAAATAGAAAGGGACTTCTCGGTCTACAGACGCGGTAGATATACCTCGAAGTCTCTACAAAAGCGCTTTGCCTCAAGGGTGATAAAACTGAGTGGAAGTACCTGGATCTGCACATGAAAAACATGCACAGAAAGGGCATGAGTACACCACAACAGTATTTAGTAAGTGCCAAACCTAACCTCGGTCAGATGGGGCGAGGAAAGTCAGGGCCCTACTGAGGTTAAATGATAAACGATGTAAAATAGTATATCATGCGCCAATATAATTAAATGATAATAGTAAGAAATAACACAGAACAATGAGAATAACAACAACTATAACAAAGACAAAATAATCACAAAAGGAATACCGTTCAACACAGAGATGACAATCGAGGATCTCTCAGTATCCCGAGGATCTCTTAGAATCCTCAATATGTACGCTGGGGATCTCTCGGTATTCTGAGGATCTCTTAGCATCCTCAATATATATGCAGAGGATCAGTATCCCAAGGATCTCTTAGTATCCTTAATATAAGTGCTGGGGATCTCACGGTATTCCCCATTACAGTCCAAATCAATATATGTGGAGGGGATCTCTCAGAATATATATCCGTAGTCCCAAAGTAAACAGGTAGGGGGATCTTCCGAGATACCATCTCATAGTCACAAAGTAAACACACAACAACAACACGAAGATACTTAATTCAAATTCAAATTCCATACCAAGGTAAAACAGGTATTTCTAACGTAGCTTGCTGCACATATTCCAAATACGGTAGTTGCAAATAAAGCAATTAATTCAATTAGGTGTGCTTTTATAAGCTAACAATGACTTGAAGTTCAAGTAGTATAAGTAGGAAAGGAAACACAATTAAAGTTACTTAATGAAAATAGTATTTTAAACAATTAGAACAATTACGCACACATCAGCTCACGTACAAGGCCTTCCAAATATCAGCAATACCAAATCCTAAGGGGAGTTTCTCCCCCACAAGGTTAGGCAAGACATTTACCTCGAACTGGCTCAAAATCCACCCGAAACCACGCTCTTGCCACAAGTACTCGACTCCAAATGACCCAAATCTATTCAATTCAATTTCATATAGTAAATAACACATCAAGTAACTAATTAATTCTAATCTAATATGCAAAATTAGGAAAAAATGACCCAAATGCCCCCGGGCTCACATCTTGGATTATGGTAAAACTTATAAATTCAGAATCCTCACAGTCTCACGAGTTCATGCCTACCAAAATAAGAAACATCAGACCTCAATTGGTTCCTCAAATTACCACTCACAGCTCTCCAATATCAAGCCTTCATCCCTCAATTTTCTTCCTTCATTTCCACTAATAACATGATTAAACAATCAAAAAATGATCATAAACTCAATTATTGAAGCTTAGGTAGTTTACCTGACTGATAACCTCCGATTTCCCCTTGAAATTCACTGCCCTAGCTCACTTCTCGTCTTAAAAAATGGAGAACTTAGCAAAAATTCTCGAAGGAAACCTTATATACTTTCTTAACCAGGGATTCCGCACCTGTAGTCCATTTCCCGCTTCTGCTATCTAACCCACTGCATCTTTTGTTCTCACTTAATGGCTTGGGACCGCACCTGCGGTCGCTCACTAGCACATGCGCCATCGCAAATGTGTCTAGGCATCTACTTCTGCGGCTCCTCACGACTCACCTCTTGGCTGCTTCTACGACTTGATTCCGCATTTGCGAGAGTCGCAACTGCGGCCTTTCAAGTGCATATGCGGTTATGATTGTAGCTATAAACTTCAGCTGTAACTCCAAATTCCTAACTTTTCGTCAACCATCCGAAATCACCCAGAGGCCCCCGGGACCTCAACCAAAAGCACAAACAAGTCTAATACCATTGTTCAAATTTATACAAATCTTCAAAACACCTCAAACAACGTCGAATCAACCAATTAGCAGTGGATACAGACTTAAGAATCTTCAAAAACTCTCAATTATGCTTTCGATAAAAAATTCAACCAAACCTCATCGGAATGATTTGAAATTTTGCCCACACGTCACATTCAACACTACAGAGCTACTCCAACTTCCAAAATTCTATTCCGACCCTTAGATCAAAATCTCACAATCGAACCGAAAACTTCAAAAATTCAACTTTATGCATTTCAAGCCTAAATAAGCTACGAGGCTCCAAAACACAATCCGAACATGCTCCTAAACCCGAAATCACCCAATGAAGCTAATGGAACCAACAAAATTCCATTCTAAGGCCGTCTTCACACTGTTCCGACTATGGTCCAAATTCTAAAACTTAAGCTCTCATTTAGGGACTAAGTGTCCCAAAACTCACCAAAACTCCAAATAAAGTCTCCCGACAACTCACAATAGCAAAAACAAACATGTGGAATGTAGTAAATAAGGTATCGGTGCGTTAATTCTTAAAATGACCGGCGTGGTCGTTACATTATTATAAGGAATCACATAAGTTAAGTTGAATAGAAGAAAGCATGTAGTATAATTGAATGGCAGCAAACATACTGACTAGGGATAATGAGCATGAATCACATAGGTATAGTTAAGATAAACATGCTGAATATAAAGATCCTACTAAATTTAGTAACATAAAATGGAAATGTTGGCAATAGGAAATACAAAAATCAAATAATATAGAGGTTTGCATGATATTAAAGTGAGAGCATATCAGTTAAAGAAGCAGAAGCAGAAAGTAAAGTAGCAGGATTCAACAACCTGGTTCTAGTTTTCAGCCGACTAGACAAACAATGAACACAAGTAGCAGAGAGAGATGATAGTAGAGTTTGTGTGTGAGTGTGTTTGTGAACTGTGTTTGTGTCTTTAGAAGAATCAGAATGAGAGTATATATAGCACTTAGTGAGGTAAAAACAAATAAGGTAAAGAGTGAATCATTGTTCATAAAATAGGGTAAACAAATAAATCAATCAGCCAATTAGCGAGTGAATTCATATATAAGAATTCGTAAGGAACCCCTTAGAATGACGAGAGTCAATTAACGATACAAAACTAGGGGTCAAATAAGGCAAGGAATGATTCTAATACTATATACAAACCAATCAAATTCCTAAGTCAGACTGATAGTCCAAATAAAGCAACTGTTACTAATTAAAGTCACAAACAAGGAAATAGGTAAAAATCGTAGAGAGAACTGATCTTAATAGGAAAATATGATTCGAGTCCCAAATAAAAATGAATCAGTATATTTGTAACGATCCGATCGGTCGTTTTGATATTTTGCACTTTGATCGCCAGTTCTCGGACATGACTAGCCCCGCATGATATATTATGAATTATGTAAATCATTGGCTTTGGTTTTTAGAGTAATCAGAATGAATTTAGAAGAAAAGTTCTCAATTTGAAGCTTGAAATTTGAAAAGTTTGACGAAGATTTGACTTGTTGGTATATGATGTCGGATTGGAATTTTTATGATTTGGTTAGATCCGTTAGGTTATTTGGGACTTAGGAGCATGATCTAAATGTATTTTGGAATGCCGTGGAAGGTTTAGGCTTGAATTGGAAAAATTGAGATTTTGGCATTTTACGGTTGATAGCTGAGATTTTGATATATGGGTCAGAATGGAATTTCGGAAGTTGCAGTAGCTCCGTTGTATCATTTGTGACGTGTGTGAAACTTTTTAGGTCATTCGGATATGGTTTTTTTGGGGTTTTTATCAAAAGCAGAATTTGGAAGTTCTCAAAATTCTTAGGCTTGAATCCGCTGCGATTTTGGTATTTTGATGTTATTTTGAGCATTCTGAAGGTTAGAACAAGTTTGAATGAGGTTATGGGATATGTTGGCATGTTTGTTGAGGTCTTGAGGGCCTCGACTGAGTTTCGGGTGGCCAATCGGACCATTTCTTGTTGTTTGGAATTGCAAAAAATTACTGATCAGTGTTGCAGAGGAATGTCCTTCGCGAAGGGTTAGCTCGTGAATGTTGGAATTTTAGCCTTTGCATTTACGAGGAAGGATCCGTGTTCACGAAGGGGCTGGTTGTTTGGGCATCATGTTCACGGGTGGATCCCCGCATTCGCGTAGAGTAATTTGGTTAGTTGGGCTTGAGGCATTTTAATTCATTGCGTTCGCGGGTGGTGTAACGCGATCGCTAAGGTTTAGATTGAGGAAGCATCGCGTTCGTGAAAGGCTGGTCGCGATCGCGAAGAGGAAATTTTGGTCAAATTTATTTTGTGCTTCGCGAACGTGAGGCTTTGACAGCGTTCGCGAAGAAGGATTTCAGCCTGGACATAATATTTAAATAGTCGTTATGTCAGCAATTTTGGGGTTTAATTCCACCATTTTTGGTCGTTTTTGGAGCTTTTTGAAGAGGATTGAGGAGGTATTCAAGGGGAATCACTTGGAGGTAATATTTATGGACTTTTTACTCGTTTCTTATGTGAATTCCACCAAATTTATCATGGAATTTAAGCATAGTATTGAAGAACCAGGGCTTGTAATTGTAGACCTAGAATTTGGGATTTGAGGGGCCATTTGAGGTCTGATTTTAATGTTCTTGGTATGTATCGACTTGTGAGAGGGTAACGATTCCATTGATGTTAATTTCTTCAAATTCTGAGACTTGGGCCTAGGGGCCGGGTTTGAGCAATTTCGGGATTTTTGATGTAAATTAGATATTTTCTAGTGGGCTTTGTTCCCTTAGCATATTCTAATGGTTATGTACTAATTATGGATAGATTTGGAGCATCTGGAGGTCGATATGTGAGGGAAAAGGCATTGCGGGCTAGAGTTTGGATAGATCGAGGTAATTAATAATTGTAAATATTGTCCTGAGGGTTTGTAACCTCAGATTTCACATCATTGTGCTATTTTGAGGTGACACACACACACTAGATGACGAGCGTGGAGTCGGGCTCCGTTGGGGATTGTGACTTGTTCTGTTCCCTACGACTGTTAAGTCGCGTATTTGATTTGAAATCTTATGATACTCCATATTTTAGAGATTGATATTATATTTTGGGTTGTATGCCATGTTCGTGGCCTTGTGCCGACATGTTGAGACCCTTAGGGGAATTTTTACTATTTTGCCTCACTCCATTTGTTTTGAAAGCATATCCTCAATCATGATGTACATGTTTATTGTTTAAACCTGGTTTTATCCCTTTAATTCTTAAAATATGAAGAAAAAAAACTTTTTGGGCTGAGTTCGTTGTTTTACTAATGGTCCAAGTGATTGTGAGGTTGATGACTGAGATAGACCGAGGGTCTTTTTGTGAGGTTGATGACTGAGATAGACTGAGGGTCTTCTTGTGAGGTTGATGACTGAGATAGACCGAGGGTGTGATTGTGAGGTTGATGATTTAGATAGACCGAGGGTCTGATTGTGAGGTTAATGACTGAAATAGATCGAAGGTCTGATAGTGAGGTTAATGACTGAGAGAGGCCAAGGGACCGGTTGTGAGGGTTTTATATTCGTGGCTTGAACTGCACGCCACAACAATCAATATATATATATATATATATATATATATATATATATATATATATATATGGATCTAGTTTCACGCCGCATCCATATATTGGATAGGGCTGCACGCCGCAGCGATATAACACTTGGGATGTAGGAGCTTCTCCAGAGTCTGCACACTCCCAGTGAGCGCAGTCAACTATATTTATGAATCGAGCTGCACGCCACAACAATATATAGATCGGGCTGCACGCCTCAACGGTTACTATATGGTACTTATTGAGTGTGAGTGCTAAGCATGAGCGCTGACTAATGATAGTTGAGTCTCGAGTGACTAAGAGATTTGCCCGCGGGGCTGTATACATATATGAGGGATGCTTTTCCCTAGGGGCTTGTTTTGATGTAATTGCTATTTTCACTGCTCTTCATACTGAGCACTGTTGAAAATTTTGAAAAAATATTTTTCAACAACTTTCATTTAAGAGGGAGTTTCTATTAGATATTCGGTATTTAATCACTGAGTTGGCTTTGTTATTTTCACTGAGGTTTTTATGTCATGAGGTGTTTATGATTCCTGTTTTGCCTAAGGGGTAATTTACGAACTATGTTTTGCCCGAGGGGCCTATTACGGTTTTCATCTCTTTTATTATAAATGGTATTGAACCCCTACTAAAACTATTGGAAGGTATTTTTGAAATGATTTTTACCAAAATCTGGATTTAAATGAGATGATTGACTCGTATTCTGATGTGAAAGACCGTCGTGCTTGTTGAGTTTATCATAAATGTGGATTCATCATTTCTTACTGCTCAATATTTATTTACTCTTATTACTTACTGGGTTGGAGTACTCATATTACTACCTGCACCCCGTGTGCAAATTCAGGTATTTCGGAACCCGATAGAGGATGTTGATTGCTCAGACGCAGAGTCATCAGAGTTAGCAAGGTGGTTGCATGAAGTTCGCATCACTCCTTCCTTCCTCTCATTTTTTTACTATATTTAGTATATTTTTAGACTCCGATTATATTCAGACCTTGGTAGATGCTCATCACTAGTGACACCCCGATGTCGGGATGTATTTATTTTAACACTTTTTTTATTTCGCTAAATCTATTCCTGTTGGGGATTTATACTTATAAATGACTTAAATGGACCTATTAAATTGTTAAAACTAAATTTGGGAATTGTGTCGGCCGACCTTGTCTTCACGAGAGGTGCCATCACGACCGGGTCCAGTTTTGGTCGTGACAAGTTGGTATCATAGCCTAGGTTACATAGGTCTCACGAGTCATGAGCAGGTTTAGTAGAGTCTCCCGGATCGGTATGAAGACATCTATACTTATCCTTAGGAGGTTGTAGAACCTTTAGGAAAAACTTCACATTTTTGAAATTCTTATCACGCGTCCTTGATTCAGCTTGAAAAGTAACTCTTTGAATTCTCTCCATGTGTTCATATACGCATATGAGCGCTCAGTATCTGATGTGCATCGATGGCTTGTGATTCCCCCATCAAGGGGTGAGATATGATGTCTGTGTGTTGATGTGGGCCAGTCTGGAGGACTTGAGGATGGATTTTTTCCTATAACTTTAGCACCGAGGTGTTGATTGTGTGAGCAAGTGTTTTTGAACTTATACGTTTGATAGTTCCCTATTGGTAGAAATAATGACTGGATAGTTACGTGATGAGTATGTTATGACTGCGAGGTGCATTCATATTATTTGGAAATGACGAGAAGGGTTTACTAGAGGATAGAAAAACTATTAGGTACTTGATTTTCATCTCGATTGGAGGTATAGCTCCGAGTTTTGGGTGTCTGAAGAATCTTTTCATATGTTATACTTGGGAGTGAAGTAAATTTTATATTACGATATGAGTTCAGACTCGGGAAGATTAAGTGACTGCGTAATGTTTATGACGGTGGAAGCTACATAGAAATGTAAGTTTGAGGCAAGTAGGTGGGGTTATCTCCTACTTGTTGCGACCAAAACACTCACGCAAGTGTACGCGATCGACAAGTAATATAGTAGTAAGTAAAGTATCGTTCCCACGAGGAATTGTGATCAACTTCTCAACTGATTTACACTCAAACAATTACCAATTCAAGCTAAATTATCACAAAATATATAGAAC
>MU686238.1:557-42741 GCA_026770625.1 Nicotiana glauca | reverse complement strand
AGAAGAAAGTTTAGAAGAACTCTTTGAATCCTTACTCCAAGATGTTGTTCTTCTTCTCTTCTCCTAGCTCCAAGATGAATCTCCTCCTCCTC
This sequence comes from Nicotiana glauca, assembly GCA_026770625.1. Taxonomy (NCBI): domain Eukaryota; kingdom Viridiplantae; phylum Streptophyta; class Magnoliopsida; order Solanales; family Solanaceae; genus Nicotiana; species Nicotiana glauca. The sequence continues at coordinate 42,649 of MU686238.1, read as the reverse complement.
CTTCTCTCTAAAAATATGATCTCCCCCTCCTTCTTTTCAATAATGGAGGTTTACATTAAGTAAATTGAGTGGATCCCTTCAGTTTTCCTATTTTACCCCTCAATAATACACTTCTCGGACAGTAATGTGCAAAGTAATGCGCGAAGAAGACACTTCGCGCGACCAAGGCAGAAAGTTTTCCAAAATGCGCGAAGTAATGCGCGAAGTGTTTGTGGATGGAAAATATGTCATGATTCATAGGTATATGAGAATCATGGAATGTCTGGAGTTTTTGTTGGTAATGGATGCTCGGTGCATAGAGCAGGAATTGACTTGGTTGTTCTAGGATGAGGTTACACTCTGTGGTGTCAGAGTGCTATTGAGGCACATGTGGTTCTATTCATTTGATAAGACTAATTATAATTTGAATAGAGTGAATCACTCTCGAGAATGGTTCTAATGTGTTCAAGATTCTACATGTAACGCTTTGGTATTTTAAAGTTGTATATGTGGTTAGAAACTGAGTTTTTATTAGAAGATGTCAAGATTTGTGGTATTTTCTATATTAATTATGGGATTCGATGTATTAGTATTAGGAAGGTAAAGGTAACAGATTTAGATTCGCAGGAAGTCTCTTCGAAGAAAAGTATTTTGAATGTGGTGCTTTTGGGAATTATAAGAGAGCATTCAACGACTTATGAGTCTTAGACGGTGTGGTTTTATGCGTGGGTCTCGTGTTGTGAGTCTGGGTTGAGGAATTGTGGTGTTGGAGCAAGAAGAAGTGTCAAGCTGACGATAGATAAGAAGGAAACTCAGATAAATAGGATAGCTTGGTAGTAGGCCGGATCGATGAGGTAGGGATATGATTAGTTCTTTGGATGTTTATGAGGTAATGAGTTTATACAAGTATTTCACGATAATGCTTTTGGGTTTTAGTGGCCTGCGTAGCTTGGTTGAGTTAGAAAATTTCAGTTCTGACGGTTTAGTCTGTGCAAATGAAACTCGGAGAGCTCTACATGTTTTCCACCACAGTTAGAGAGGTATATTTTTCCTATTGGCGTGAGAAGCATGGGATGTATAGTGATTTACCGCCAAATGGGATCAATGGGAAGTTATTGGCTAGTAGAGTACATAGTTTCTCGTGGTTCGGAAGGGATATGAAGTTCTCATGGTTATCCTATGATGGTACGGGTTATACGGTATGTTGTGTAGGATTGAGATTTGCAGGTGTAAGGTCCCGGTTCAGATTCTAAAAGGGAGGTCACAAATTCTTAGATAACATGGGCAACTTCAGGTGACTAGATAAATGAGATTACTTATTGGTGTGGCTTGATGAGGTTATACATTTCAGAAAGGCTGATGTGTTTGAGTTACTAATGCTTTATTGTTATTGGAACACTATCTTGTCCAATCGACGGATGATATTCGAGTTTGTCTGATGGCTCAGAAGAATTATAGGTGTACTTCTCATGAGATGATAGAGTACTAGAGGTATGTTATATATATGCGAGCGGTGGAATTGGGATCAGATATGGTAAATCGTATGCTTTATGGATTTGGAGATTAGAAGTTCTCATATACAGGTTAGCTCGTGGTTGTGGATGGCAAAGATGTGAGTAAGTTAGTCAGATGATGGTGTGTGCTATGATTCAGTCATTGTGAACTTTCAGAGGATTATTTATCTGTTGTGTGTGACTAGAGTTGATATGGGGTTCATTGGTAGACACATATGGATGTGTGTTTTGCATCGAGACGACTTTGTTGACTTCGAGTTGCCATTGGTGAGGGATGTGTTAATTTGGTTGTCATTGAGTTATTAGTAATCAGGGGGATCTATGAGTTACCTTTTCGTGTTGCAAGTCATTAGGATTTGTTGATTATAGTTACATGTGGTGCGGCGTTATTAGGGCCTCTCAGTGGAATTCGAGCGGGAAGAGCACTGGGTATTGCTCGGTGGATGGCATATCAGTTATGTCCTTTCGAGTTGTGTGGTGTTATGTAATTTCCTCGCGGTGGTTATGATGATTTTTTTGTTTTAGACATCATATTGCGTACGGTTGTCAACTTTGAGCATAGTAACTTAAGGTGTCTCATGTGGACCAGTGCTTGGACGAGGTCGCGTATTGGAGCGAAACTATGATCCTGCGGGTTAGATTCGTGTGTTCTTTTTCTACAATGTGTGGCGGGTTTTCATCCCTGTGTTGTGGTGGTACTAGTGAGCTTGCGGTACAACTTTTTCATTTGAGTCATTTTCATGATTTGAGTAAGTTCGGATTTTGGCTTATTGGTGCACGGATTGCACAAGTCGTGGCTTTAGTTTGTATTGATGTGTCAATGTCACCAGAGTAGTTGTGTTGGACTAGGTGAGATCGTTGGGATCTTTAATGACTGCAACAGATTTAATTTCAACATGTTGGAAGGATAACATCGAGGTTCGGCACAAAAAGTTGCTATGGTATTTTCCAAAGGAGAAATGGCTTCATGAATGGTTTATTTGAGAAAACGGTTATGGCTTAGTGCGTGTTTCATTTATCATTGGCAGTATATGAAATCTTTAGAATGAGACTTTAGTCGATAAGAGGTTTCCTATTAATATTCAAATTATATGTGCAGCTGCTATGATTAGAAGTTATCGCTGCAAGCATTTGAGTTATGTTGTATATCATGTAATTCCATCAAGGTTATAGGTATGGGTTACTACTACTTGTTCGGGCTTATTCAGAGTATAGATGTGAGATTCAAACCTTGTGGATAATTTCAAAAGTGGAAATGTGGTTCTAAGGTTTATGGTCTAGGTTGGATTGTGAAAATTTTAGTTGCATTGTGTTATTGGACCTATGTGAGATAGGGTGACGTGGGATCACCCCTAGGTATATGCATGGTAAGGTTATTCATCCATTGGTTGACTTTTGGAACAACTCTGGGCACGTTCGAGGGAACATATGTTTATTTGGGGGACGATGTAATGACCTGACCGGTCGTTTTGAGCTTTTGCACTTTGCTCGCCAGTTCTCAGGCATGAGTAGCCCTGTGTGATGTATTATGACTTATGTAAATATTTGCCTTTGGTTTTCAGGGTAATCGGAATGAATTTGGAACAACAGTTCTCAATTTGAAGCTTGAAATTTGAAAAGTTTGACTAAGATTTGACTTGTTGGTATATGATCTCGGATCTGAATTTTTATCATTTGGTTCGCTCCATTAGGTTATTTGGGATTTAGAAGCGTGATCGGAATGCATTTTGGAATCATGTGGAAGGATTAGGCTTGAATTGGCAAAATTGAGATTTTGGCATTTTCCGGTTGATAGGTGAGATTTTGATATAGGGGTCATAATGGAATTCCGGAAGTTGCAGTGGCTCCATTGTGTCATTTTTGACGTGTGTGCAAAGTTTCAGGTCATTCAAATGTGGTTTGGTTATTTTTTTTTATTTTATCAAAAGTGTTATTTGGAAGTTCTTGAAATTCATAGGCTTTAATCTGATGCGATTTTGGTGTTTTGATGTTGTTTTGAGCATTCCGAAGGCTGGAACAAGTTTGAATGAGGTTATGAGATATTTTGGCATGTTTGGTTGAGGTTGTGAGGGCCTCGGATGAGTTTCGGGTGGCCTATCGGACCATTTCCTATTTTTTGGAATTGCAGAAAATTGCTGATCAGTGTTGCAGAGAAATGGCCTTTGTGTTCTCGAGCAGGCCCTCGCGTTCGGGAAGAGTTAGCTGGTGAAGGCTGGAATTTTAACCTTTGCGTTCGCAAGGAAGGATCCGCGTTTGTGAGGGGCTGGTTCGCGATCGCGAAGAGGAAATTCTGGTCAAAGTTATTTTGTGCTTCGCGAACGCGAGGCTTTGACCGCGTTCGTGAAGAAGGATTTCAGGCCTGGGAAGAATGTTTAAATAGTCATCTTGTTCGCGATTTTGGGGTTTATTTGCACCATTTTTTATCGTTTTGAGCTTTTTGAAGAGGATTGAAGAGGGATTCAAGGGGAATCACTTGGAGGTAAGATTTATGGACTTTATACTCGTTTCTTGTGTGAATTCTACCTAATTTATCATGGAATTTAAGCATAGTATTGAAGAACTAGGGCTTGTAATTGTAGACCTAGATTTCGTGATTTGAGGGGCCATTTGAGTTCCGATTTTGATGTTCTTCTGAGAGGATGAGGATTCCATTGATGTTAATTTTGTCGGATTCCGAGATGTGGGCCTGGGGGGCAGGTTTTAGCAATTTTGGGATTTGTGATGTAAATTGGATATTTTCGAGTGGGCTTTGTTCCCTTAGCATATTCTAATGGTTATGTATTGATTGTGGCTAGATTTGGGTAAAAATGGCGTGTAGTAGCCACTAGTTAAGGGAGACTTTAATTTTTATCCACTTATTATAATGCTCAGCAAAAATAGCCACTACTAATAGGAAAAAGATAATTTTACCCTTTCTTCAATTCTTATATTCCAAAACCCTTGTTTTATTCATTTAGAAGAGGGATAATTTGAGAGTGAATATTTCATGGCTTTCGTGTGTTCTAAGCATCTGTATCATCCTCGCATGCAAACGAGCTGCAGTTAATCTTTCTCATTCTTTATCTTCTCTGTCATCTTCTCTGCATCGAACGATTGAACTAGTAATTTTTTTCTTTTACGCATTTTTGTTTTTGTATATGTGTAATCGCGATCAATGTTGTGTCAAGTATGTGTGAAATTTAAAAAATGGGTCATTATAAGTTGATTCAGTGTCGGAGAAGTAGCGTATTTTACTGATGCTGTTATTCAGAACTTTTTGGTATTGAAATGTGAAATGTGTTTGTGGTTCAATCAATATATTTGATTATGTAAGGACATTTCATACAAATAGTCGTAGGTATTCATAAGCTACCCGTTTTTATGAATTTTTAGTTAACTGTGTTCATAATAGATAAGGACCAAATGACATTAAATTTTGAACTTGGAACTCAAAGTTAAGGACTGAGTGTCTTTAACTTTTGAACTTGAAACTTGAAGTTAAAGACAAAGTGTCCTTAACTTTGGAACTTGAAAGTTGAAGTTCAGGACCAAGTGTCCTTAACTTTTCAACTTGAAACTATAAGTTAAGGACTACCTGTTTTTACTTTTTTAACTTGTAACTCTAAGTTAAGAACCAAGTTTCCTTAACTTTTGAATTGAAACTATAAGTTAAGGACTGCCTATTCTTACCTCTTTAACTTGTAACTCTAAGTTAATGACCAAGTATCGTTAACTTTTGAACTTTAAAGTCAAAGTTCAGGACTAAGTGTTCTTAACTTTTGAACTTGGAATTCAAAGTTAAGGACCATGTGTCCTTTAGCTTTGAACTTGAAGCTTGAAGTTCAGTACCAAGTGTCCTTAATTTTTCAACATAAAACTATAAGTTAAGGACTGCCTGTCCTTAACTTTTTAGCTAGAAACTTGAAGTTAAGGACCAAGTGTCCTTAACTTTTGAACTCCAAAATTGAAGTTAAGGACCTATTGTCCTTAAATTTTCAACTTGAAACTTTAAGTTAAGGACTGCTTGTCCTTAACTTTTTTACTTGAAACTTGAAGTTAAGGACCAAGTGTCCTTAACTTTTGAACTCCAAAATTGAAGTTAAGGACCTATTGTCCTTAAATTTTCAACTTGAAACTTTAAGTTAAGGACTGCTTGTCCTTAACTTTTTTACTTGAAACTTGAAGTTAAGGACCAAGTCCCTTCAATTAACTATAAGTCCTAATATTTATTTTCTTTTTCTTTTTTTGTAGTGTGATAATGGAAGGAGATCATGTGTTCGAGTTTGATGTTTGGCATAATTTTATGATCAATTGGAAAGGAGATTTACAGTATATGGAAAAAATCAAAAGTTTTTTGTCAAATAGGTAGTGGAAGAAGTTGAGGGATAGTATTTTCGGAAACTTTTTTCGATTACAAAGTGTGAAGTTCTGTGGTAAACTTAATCTCTGTGTATTGCTTTCAGAAATTATAAATAATGACCCTGATTTGATGACACTCAAGGTTTTTGACCGTCAAATTAAGTTTACACGTGACACATTTCATATAATTATTGGGTTGAAGTGCTATTCCTCATCGGACATCAAAGGTTTACATGAAAAAGAGAATAGGATTTCGAAAGTCTGTTTCCCTGGAAAGGAAAGAGTTGAGCTGGGTGATTTGTTTAATTTTATTACTAGTCACCTACATGGTACAACTGCATCATTTGTAGGCAATGATGATGATGCTGTGAAGTTGGCAACAATTTATTTTGTTGAATCTGTTTTGATGGGCAAGCGGAAGAATAGGAATGTATCCGAGCAGATAATAAAAATTGTAGACGATGATAAACTCTGCTCTTCTTTCAACTGGGGCTCTCTTTCTTGCGAAACTTTAATAAAATAATTGAAGAGTTGTTTGAAGCCGAATGAGAATGAGAATCAGAAAGAGAAAGAGAAAGACAAAGATAAACACAAGGGTAACTACACTATACTTAGCTTTCCTTTTGCCTTTTGTGTTTGGATTGCAGAAGTAATTCCTCTTTTCCAAGAAAAACAATTTGTGAACTTCCAAGAATCTGGTTATCCTCGGATGTTATGTTATTCGGAAATGAAATCTCCATTGTATGATTCTCTGTGTAAAAAATACTTCCATAATGAAAATGTAAGTTAATCTAATTACTAGCTATTTTTTTTGTTTATTTGTTTTAGTTCTGAACACTTATGATTATTTTTTGTTATATTATACTTGTATAAGTTGATCAAGGTGTCATTCCTGTTCAAGAAGATACATAGCCTATTAGTGTGGAAGAGCCAATTTTTCAAGATCAATGCTCAATGCCTTCTTCCACACAATTTGATGAAGTCATGCTAAAGGAAATTGTTAAAGTAGGTTTTATGCCTTTGAATAACATTAGTTTTTTATTTGATTATTTTTTGCTTACGAGGTGTTTTTGTTTTTATGTTTTTTGATTCAAAGATTATCCGAGAGTTTTAAGAAGGATCTGCAAGCTGAAGTTATTAGAACAAATTGGAAAATAGTTGTATCAGAGAAAAATAATGAGAATGAAATGACGGTAATATCATTAATTTCAGTTAGTCTAAGTTCAGGAATTTGTGTCCTTAACTTTATAACTTAAAACTATAAGTTAAGGATTGCATATCCTTAACTTTTGAACTTAATACTTGAAGTTTAGGACCTGTCACGACCCCAGTTCGCCCTCCGTGAACATATCGTGATGGCACCTAGTTCCTATAACTAGGAAAGCCTAACAATGTGAAAGAACAACATAGCTTGCAGAATAATTAACTAGAACTGAACAACTAAAAGAAAGATGTATATAAATGTCACCCGGCATATACAACTCAAAAATGCGGAAGTCTACAATAACACCCCAAAAACCCAAAAACTCACGGGAACACAAGCTAACAAAAACAATATACAGCTCTAATCTCCAGAATGTCTAAAACAAAAGTATGAGAGAAGGCTAAATACTACAGATAGAGTAAAGAAGGAGACTCCTTGGTCTGCGGACGCTGCAGAAGTACCTCAAAGTCTCCGTAGCTTTCCCTACCTCAAGGAAAATGCGCCTGAGATGAAGTACCTAGATCTGTACATGAAAAACATGCGCAGAAGAGGCATGAGTACACCACAACGGTACTCAGTAAGTGCCAAGCCTAACCTCGGTTGGGTAGTGAAGAGGAGAGGTAAGGGCCCTACAGAGATATAACAGAATAAATAATAAGATGAGGAAAAACAATATAAATAAAGTCTACAACGAGAATCTAAACAGGATAAATATGGAAAATGTAATAGAAAGGAAAAAGAGGACAATACCGGTAAATACTACTCACAATAGGAACAACAATCGGGGATCTCTTGGTATCCCCAGGATCTCTTGGTATCCTCATCATATACATGCGGTATCTCTTGGTATCCCGAAGATACCTTGGTATCCTCACCATATACACGAAGGATCTCTTGGTATCCCGAGGATCTCTTGATATCGTCACCATATACACGAGGGATCTCTTGGTATCCCGAGGATGTCTTGGTATCCTCAAAACTTACATTTACATGTTCCAGGGATCTTTTGGTATCCCGCACCCTTAGTCCAGAAAATATCAGGTGTAGGGGATCTCCCGGGATGCCATCCCGTAGTCCCAATTTAAAACACACAATAACATCTCAAACATTAGGATACATGCTAATCTCAGGACAAGTAATAGGAAATCCTAGCCTAATTGTTGCACGGAGTACAAACAAGACCGTTTAAAACACTTAGACAAGTAAGTCAAATAAACATGCTTCTCTAAACTAGCATAGGATAAACTGACAATTTAAAAATAAACATATACGCAAGAAAACTCAATTGAATTACTTCCAATAAAAATGGATTTCCAACAATTAGCTCAAGTGCGCCCTCGTCACCTCACGTATGAGGCATTCAAACACCAAATATCATGTCATAAGGGGAAGAAGTCCCCCACACAAGGTTAGACAAGCCACTTACCTCAACCGGATCCAAAAATCAACTTGAAACCACATTTTTTCCACGAGTATCCGACTCCAAATGGACCAAATTGTTGGCCCAAGTTTAGATGAATTTTTGAAGATTGACAAAATGAACTCTGTCATGGACCAGGTCCATCATGTGAGACACAATGTTCATATACGTATACATGTGAGATGCATGTGAAGAAGATAAGCCTTAAGGATCAGCAACAATATCTTCTGAACTGATCAAAAAGGTTACATAGGATCAGGAGATGAAGTCTCCTTATGTGAAGAGAACTAAATCCGGATCAAGAATAAGGGTTGGAGTTTGAATTGTTCTAGGACTCGAATTTGATGAAGGATCAGCAATTCGATTTTCAATCAAACTCTGATTGCTATCTATATAAATAATAATGATTGTTCTCTTTTACAGGTGATTGCACATACACAGAAGTTAAACTAAATTGAGAGAAAAAGATCTAGACGATTTTGCAAGCAATTTATGTGTGATTAAAGTGTGCATTCTTGAAGCTACATTCACCAGAGTGAAGAACCAATTTCATTGTGTCTTTATTTATTTCTAGTTCAATTGTAGTAGAGTTTTCATGTTGTACCTTTCAGCTTTATCTAGAAGCAATCGTATTAGGTACTTTGAGTATTAAAGTTACAGTTAACTTGAAGGTATCGCAATAGTTGAGGTTGTGTGCTACACTGTGATTAGAGTTTAATCCTTAGGTTTATAAGAGTTTTGTAAATGCTGTTTTGGTTCAGTGATTTTAGTGGAAGTTCGGGAAAATCCTACTGAGTAGTAGGTCGTGGATTTTTCACCTTTTGAGCCAGGTGTTTTCCACGTAAAAATCTATATGTTCTTTATTTTATGCACTCTTAATTCCGCAAACAGTGATTGTAAGTACATCTAGAAGAACCAGGTTCTTCTAGTGCGAAAATTAGGTACCATACAAATTAGCCCCCCCATTGTGTGGTATTAATGTTTAGAACATCAATTGGTATCAGAGCAGGTTATCCTTGAAGAGGCTAATACCTTTGGAGAAGATCAACAATGAGTGCACCACCTAGAAACTAGGAAGGGCAATCCACTGCCAGGCCTCCACTTTTCAATGGTCAGTACTATTCTTGGTGGAAGAACAAAATGAGAGATAACATTATATGTGAAGATTATGGACTTTGGGACATAGTCACTGATGGTCCCCTAGCAACCACAAAGAAGAATGCCGAAGGAATTGATGTGCCAAAGACAAGGGCTGACTGCACTGCTGAGGACCTGAGGAAGTGGGACAAAAATGCTAAGGCTAAGAAGTGGCTTGTATATGGACTAGGACCAGATGAGTACAGTAGGATCCAAAGCTGTACAACTGCTAAGGAAATATGGGACACTCTATAAGTGGCTCATGAAGGAACACCTCAAGTGAAAAAATCAAGAGGAACACTTCTATATTCTCAATATGAAAATTTTACTACGAAGGAAGGAGAAACTATCTAGGAGATGTATAATAGATTCACCACTTTGACAAATGAACTTGAATCTATTGGAAGGATTATTCTGGAAGAAGACAAGGCTGAGAAGATTCAGACATGGGTTCTGCCAGTCACAAGGGAAAGCAAAATCACTGCCATTCAGAAATCCAAGAATATTACTACCCTTAGACTGGATGACCTGATTGGAAATCTAACTGTCTATGAAATGTGGAGACAAGCCATGAAGATGGATACCCCCAAAAAGGAGAGAAGCTTAGCTCTCAGAATTGCTGAAGGTGCAGCTTTGGAAGATGATGAAGTGGCTATTATCACTAGGGATTTCAAGAAGTACCTGATGAGAGGAAGGGTTCTTCAAGAGGTACAAACTTCAACAAAACAAGAGCTCCAGAGAAACTGACCAATGAGGGATGCTACAAGTGTGGTAAGACTGATCACATGATAAAAAACTATCATCAATAGGAAATTGAGTGGAAGAAAGAAAGAGCTGAACGAAGGAACAGGAAGAAGGAACAGGTTCAACCAAAAAGAAACAAAGGTGAAACCAAGGCTATGGTTGCTGCTTGGGGAGAAACATCATATGAAGGCTCAGAAGATGAAGCTGAGGAGGAGTAAGCGCTAATGGACATCGGAGAATCAGATGATGAACAAGAGGTAAGTATTCTTCATCTCAAAGACAAGATTAAATTCTTGTCTAAAGAAAGGCTGGTTGAGCTTTTAACAGACTTCATTGATGAGTCTGAGATAATTAATAATGAGAAGGAAGTTCTATCTAGGGAATGTGTGATTCTAAAAGCAAAATGTAAAAGTCTAGAGTCTAGGGCAAATGAGAGTGATAACAAAAATGTTGAGTTGAAGAACCAGGTTCTTGAACTTGACAAAAGTGTCCTAGAACTTAGGTGTAAAAACTTAAAACTAAAATTAGGAACATGAAAGAAGATAGCTGATCACACATATCTCACTCTAGATGAAAATTTGGGAAAAATAAAAGATGAATTATACAGGAAAGATGAATTCATCAAAGTCTTAAAAAAAGATCTAGGAAAATTAAAACATGAACTAGGCAGAACTTGCAAGTGGAACAAGGCCTCTGATGCTCTCTCTCGACTGCAAGAGCATCATAGCAGTAACAAAAGAGGACTTGGCTATGGAACTCAACTCCAAAATGTGATCCAAACAGAAAGTACATCACTCTTCCTGAAAATAAAATCTGCACACACTGTGGTAAGACCGACCATTACAAATATGAATGTAATACAAAAGAAAAGGCCAGTCAAAGAAACAAAGTTTTTGTTAAAGAAAAGAATAAGCTGCCTGGATGGGCAAGAAGGAATTTAATTCATCCTTTTGCTTATAGAAAGGGACCCAAACTAGTTTGGGTTCCTAAGACTAACCCCTGATTTCCTTTTGTAGGTCCACGTGAAAGGGAGAAGCCAAATCTGTATATGGATAGTGGCTGCTCAAAACATATGACTGGGGACAAGGATCGATTCTTTTCACTTGAGGACTTAAAAGGAGGTAATGTCTCCTTTGGTAATGGAAAGAAAGGTGAGACCATTGGGATTGGAAAGGTAGGCAAAACAGATTCTCATTCATAGGGAATGTCTACCTGATATATGGTTTGAAATATAGCCTAATAAGTGTGTCACAATTGTGTGACAGAGGTAACCTTGTGGCTTTTACCTCTACCAAATTCTTTGTGACTAACCTTATCACTGACAAGATTGTTTTGCACAGAAAAAGAGTTAACAATATTTACATAGTAGATTTGTCAACTCTTTCATAAAATGAACTCACTTGCTTAAGTGTGTTAATTAATGATCCCCTCCTATGGCACAAAAGACTTGGTCATGTCAGTTTAAATCAGCTAAACAAATTAGTCTCCAAGGACTTGGTTATAGGTTTACCTAATATCAAGTTCAAGGAAGACAAATTTTGTGAGGCATGTGCAAGGGGGAAGCATGTATGGTCATCCTTCAAATCGAAGACAATGGTAAGTACGTCCAAGACATTAGAACTAGTTCATATAGATCTATATGGTCCAATGAGAACCATGAGCAGAGGTGGAAAGAAGTATCTAATGGTGCTAGTTGATGACTATTCTAGATTCATCTGGGTTTTATTTCTAACTTCCAAAGATGAAGCATTTGACATGTTTTTTGCATTTGTTAGGAAAACTCAGAAACAATTAGGAAATCAACTTGCCTCCATTAGGTATGATCATGGAACTTAGTTTGAAAACATTAAGTTTGTAGAGTTCTGTGATGAAAGTAGAGTACATCATAACTTCTCTGTCCCTAGGATTCCACAACAAAATGGAGTAGTTGAAAGGAAAAATAGAACTCTTGAGGATATGGCTAGAACCATGTTACTATCTAGCAAATTCCCTCACAGCTTCTAGGCAGAGGCTGTAAACACTACATGTTACATCATAAATAGATGCATGACCAGACCTCTAGTAGAGAAGACTCTCTATGAGTTACTTAAAGGGAGAAAACCAAATATATCCCATCTTAGGGCATTTGGCTGCAAGTGCTATATGCACAATAATGGAAAAGACTCCCTAGGAAAGTTTGATCCCAGAAGTGATGAGGGAGTATTCTTAGGATATTCTTCACATAAAAAATCTTATAAAGTGTTTAATAAAAGAACTTTGTGTGTAGAAGAAAGCGTGCATGTAGTATTTGATGAAACTAACATTCTTTCTGAGAGATAGGAACATGAAGATGAAGCCATTGGACTGGTCAAAGACTTGGCTGAAGCATCAACTCAAGTCAAGGTGACACCTACAGAAGGAACAGGTGATGGAACAGGTTCTTCCTTACCGGGAAACCTAACAGGGGGAAGAAATCAAAGAGGAGTTGAAATAAACTCCTTGAAGGAACCTGTTCATGAACCTGTTCCTCAACAAATGGATGAAACATCCAGTAGAAGCCAGTTGGTTGTGAAACCTCACAAGTATCAAAGTTATCATCCCATTGAGAACATTCTTACTAATCCAACATCTGGAGCCAAAACCAGATCACAATTAAAGAATCTATGTGCTTTTAATGCTTTCTTATCTATCATTGAACCTAAAAATATTATTGAGGCTTTGCAGCATGCATATTGGGTGAATGCAATGCAAGATGAGCTAAACCAGTTCGAAAGAAATCAGTTTTGGCACCTAGTTCCAAGACCCTAGGGCAGATCAATCATTGGTACTAAATGGGTCTTTAGGTATAAACTTGATGAAGATGGAACTGTTACAAGGAACAAGGCAAGGTTGGTGGTCCAAGGTTACATCCAAGAGAAAGTAATAGACTATGATGAGACATTTGTTCCAGCTGCAAGACTAGAGGCAATCAGACTTCTCATAGCCTTTGCAGTACATATGGAATTCACTCTTCATCAAATGGACCTAAATGGATACTTAAAGGAAGAAGTGTTTGAGAAACAACCCCTAGGGTTTGAAAGCAAAGAATGTCTTGCACATGTGTACAAGTTGGACAAGGCTCTCTATGGACTCAAACAAGCACCAAGAGCATGGTATGAAACACTGTCAAAATTCCTACTGGAGCATGGTTACAAGAGAGGTAAAATAGATAGTACCTTATTCTTAAGAGAAAAAGGTAAGGAACTTCTTGTTGTGCAAATTTATGTTGATGACATAATCTTTGGGGCCACCACTGACAAGCTAAGAAAATATTTTTCGAAACTAATGGGAAGTGAATTTGAAATGAGAATGATAGGTGAGCTTAACTTCTTCTTAGGGTTGCAGATCAAACAAAGTTAATATGGAACCATGATTCATCAGAAGAAGTATACAAAAGAACTAATCAAAAAGTTTAAAATGGAGGATTCTAAAGAAATAGACACACCTATTACAACTACCACTAAATTAAATATTGATGAACCTTGTTCATCAGTTGATTAGAAGTTGTAAAGGGGTATGATTGGGTCACTCTTGTATCTTACTGCCAGTAGACCTGGCATTGTTTTAAGTATAGGGTTGTGTGCTCGTTTTCATGCAAATCCAAAAGAGTCTCACTTGACTGCTGTCTAGATGATATTGAGATATTTGAAAGGCACTACTGAATTGTGTCTTTGGTACTCTAAAGTAGTAATTTCAATCTAGTAGGATATGCTGATGCTGACTATGCATGTTTCCTAGTAGATAAAAGAAGCACCTCAGGTATGACACACTTCCTTGGTTCATGTCTTGTATCATGGGCTACCAAGAAGCAAAATTCAGTAGCCCTATTTATTGCTAAAGCTGAGTATGTGGCTGCAGCTTCTTGTTGTGCTCAATTACTATATATTAAACAATAATAGGTAGATTTTGGAATTGAAGTGGGATGCATACCAATATTTTGTGATAACACTAGTGCTATAAGTATGACAAAGAACCTTGTTCATCATAAAAGGACCAAACACATAGATGTTAGACATCACTTCTTGAGAGATAATTATGAGAAAGGTTTAATCTCAATAGAATTATGTGCTATTGATAAACAAATAGCTGACATCTTCACCAAAGCACTGAATAGGGAAAGCTTTGAAAGGAAAAGGTTGGAATTAGGGATGATTAAGATCACCTAAAAAGGAACCAATTCAGAATGCAATGAAAAAAATTGATTTTTTTTGTTAGAAGTTCTGACTTTATGTAAATATCTAGACTAATTCTTACTCAGTCTCAACTCTAATAAGTATACTCCTGTGATGTGTGTTTATATTAATTCATTGATCTCTTAAAAAGTTTTTTTCTATTATGATATACGAGGCATAATCAAGAGAAGTTCTACTTGAAGAACCCAGTTCATCAGTATATGCTCATGAGAAAAGGTCAGGTATGTTTCTATACTTTGAACAATTAGAAAGATTAATATTCCAATCATGATCCGAAGTCTTATTCTAACCAAACTCCTAAAAATATAACCGTTGAGCATTGAACCATTTTCATTCGCCTAGAATACTAAAGAAAACGGGACTATTTCCTAAAAACTAGCGTCGCCTATTTATCACTAAGAGACCGGATCCTAAATTGATTAGACTCCTGATTGACCACTGCAAAAAGGCTACCGTTAATAAACCTAATCATACTCTACTTTAAATACACTCCACATACTCCTATTTTAGTCTATAACCGCCATTAAGCTCTAAACCTCTGATCAATCTCTTTCTCTCTAAAAATCTCCAAAATTCCCAAAATTCTCCAGAAATTCTTCACCATGACTAATCCTCAAGAAAATCCAGGAACTCCCCCACTAGTATCTCCTAACACATCCTCATCTGCACACCCTAGCGACAACCCTAAACCCAGATTTCGCCGACAGAAAATGCTGGCAAGGAAAACTGTAGCTATTGGTGCTCTGAGAACGACTTTAAATGAAAAATTGAGAGTGAGCTAGAAAAGGGAAAGCTCTGACAAAGAATCTGGCTCAAATTCTGAGTCTGAAGTGTTTGTTTCTACAAGCGATGGAGAAAAACATAGGTCTTCTGACTCTGAAAAGAATAAAGAAACCCCTGGTGAGGTAAATACCTGATATGTATTTTTTGATGTAATAGAGAAGGTGGACAATAGATTTGTGTTAGTGGGTTCTATGAGAGATCTAAATGAGGGAGGGTCGAGTAGAAAGGGAAAGAAAAAGAAAGGCAAAATTCTTGTAATCTGTGGAGGGGTAGAGGAGAGTGGCAACAAGCTATGGGGAAGTGAATCTGGGGAGGCTGCTGAAGGCCTTGTTCACCTGAGTGAACAACAAGATGAACTTGTTTCATCTGTTTAAGAAACCTTGGCTGACATCCTGAAGAAGGTTGGGGCAAGCTATGATCCAAAGCAGCGCAAAGCTTCTTCTCAAAAGGCTCCAACCGCTTCTAAGCCAACAAAGAAGGGCAAGGTGTCATCTCCTAAGTCTATTGTCCCTTCAGTACCAAAAGTGAGAGCTACGAGAAGCAGGGTAAAGGAAAGTGAGGCTGAGTTACCAAAAGCCTTAGAGGCAAGCAAGAAAAAGAATAAGGAAAAGAGAAAACCTAAAGTAGTGGAAAGTTCCGTGGCTTCAGAAGAAGAGGAGGAGGAGATAGAACTGGTCCATTAGGAGAGAGGTACATATGTGGATATTCCCACTCCCCCCACCAAAAATATCCAAGACTTCTACAAAGAAGTCTTCAGAACCTGTATCTGCTGAACCCTCCGTGGCTAAAAGAACCAGGTCTGCAGTCAAAGGGAAACAAGTGAAAGTTCTTGAAGAAAAAGAAAAATGGAGTGGAGAGGAATAAGAAGAGGAATCTGAAAAGAAATAGGACAGATTTGTCCTTTTTGGCAGGAGAAAGATCTTGAAAGGAAGAATTCTAAAAGACCTGGAAAAGCCAGACATGAAAAGATTGGTTGATGCCCTGGATGCACAGGGGTCGAAGGACATGGTTCTTCAACTAGATGGCTGGCTCGCAAGAAAAGAGCTGATCAAGTTTATGGAAAATGCCACAGTGGTGAATAGGGTAGTCACCAACCTGGTAAGGGGAATAAAGGTGCAATTTGATGCACCTAAATTGGGCAGAATTTTAGATATACCCTGTGAGGGCTATGATTACAATACTAGGCAAAGGTGGCCTTGTCTGGATTCTCTCCCTTTTGCTATGCAAATCACCAAAAAATTCTATGATACCAAGTCTGCTGAAGAAATGCCTAAGGCAATTTGTCCAAAAGAGTGAGATGAAGCTTGAGCACAAGGTGCTATTTGAGTTTGTGAACAAATGTTTGCTTCCCAGACAGGAGAGAAGACATACTGCAAATTATATGGACCTGGTCCTTCTAGAGTGTGTTGTGAGAGGAAATCAGATTAACTGGCCTGCTTTCATTGTCAAGCTGCTGGAGAGAGTCATCAATGGCTCCAAGGTCCATGCCACACCTTATGGGTTTATACTGCCAACTGTCTTGGCCAAGTTGAATGTTCCTTTGAAAGAGTGGGAGATGGCCTCCAGCAAAGAGAATTTTGGAATCAAAACTCTGCAAGCTTGTGACTATCTGCTAAATGTAACCCCAGTTGAACCTGGTTCATCTTTGAAGACTCCTGTGAACATCAAAGTTAGGGCATTGGTTCAAGAGTGTGGAACAAAAGATGTAGAAATTCCTAGGCTCCAAGCTCGCATTGATGAACTAGAAAATGAGAGAAATTGCCTGTAAGCTGAGCTAGCCAAGGAAAAGGAGAAAAGTGAAGGGATTGTAATGACCCGGCCGGTCGTTTTTGGTTTGCCGGGACGCTCGGTTGTAGGGTTCGGAGTGTTTTGGGACACTTAGTCCCTAAATGAGAGTTTAAGAGTTGAAAAATGCTCCGTATTCGGAACAATGTGAAGACAACCTTAGAATGGAAATATGATGGTTCTGCTAGCTTCGTTAGGTGATTTTGGGGTTGGGAGCGTGTTCGGAATGTTATTGGGAGGTCTGTAGCTCTTTTAGGCTTAAAATGCCGAAGTTTGAATTTTTGAAGTTTCCGGTCCGATAGTGAGTTTTTGATCTGAGGGTCATATTTGAATTTCGGATGTTACTGTAGCTCCTTCATGTCATTTGGGAGGTGTGTGCAAAATTTCAGATTATTCGGACAAGGTTTAGATAGTTTTTCGATCGAAAGTGTGTTTGGGTAGAATATGAAGTTCATAGGCTTGAATCTTTGATTAATTCGTGTTTCCAGCGTTGTTTTGGGTGATTTAAGGATTGGTACAAGTTCGAATAAGGTATTAGGTGTTATTGGTGCTTTTGCTTGAGGTCCCAGGGGTTTCGGGATGATTTCGGGTAGCTATACGGGGAATTTTTGGACTTATGAAATTTTTTGGCCTGTTGCTTCTGGTATTTTTGCTTCTGCGGTTTTGGAGCCGCAGAAGCGGAGCCTCTTAAGTGGCCAGGAAGCCGCAGAAGCGGAAGTGGCATTTTGGTCAGGAATTGCAAAAGCGGATCTGTGTTCCGCAGAAGCGGGATCACTTCTGCGATATGAAGACCGCATAAGCGGTTTTGGCGCCATATTAGGAGAACCACAGAAGCGGTCCTTTCTCAGCGTAAGCGAAACCACAGGTGCGGTTTTTAGTCCGTAAAAGTGGACCCAGTCATTTTTAAGTTCGACCGCAAAAGCGGTGATTCCAATCGCAAAAGCGGGACCGCAGAAGTGGAAAATGGCCTGGACAGAATGTTTAAGTTATGGAAATGGGACTTCGTTCCCATTTCCCATTTTCAACGATTTGGAGCTCGGTTTGAGCGATTTTTGGATAGATTTTCTTGGATAACAATGGGGTAAGTGTTCTTAACTCAATTTTGGTTATATAACTCGAATCTATTACCAGTTTTGGTGTTTATTCTGAGAATTTTATTGAAAGGAGGTAGAAAACCCTCTTGGATAGAATCACTGTTTGGAAGGTCGAAATGATATGGGGATTTTATAAGTTTGGTATGGTTAGACTCGTGAGAGTGCGAGGTTTCTGAAAATATAAATTTTACCCGGTTCCGAGATGTAGGGCCCGAAAGGTATTTTGGTCACTTTACATAATTTTGCGTATTAGCTTAGAATTTAATTGCAGAATAAATTTCTTGAATTATTATTTACAATATGCAATTTAATTGAATATATTTGAGCCATTTGGAGTCGTATACTCGTGGCAAGGGCATCGTTCCCTAGCTATTTTCGCACCGGTTCGAGGTAAGTGGCTTGCCTAACCTTGTGGGGGGCACTTTGTCCCTTAGGATGTGATAATTGATAATTGAATGCCTTGTACGTGAGGTGACAAGCGCGTACTTGAGCAAATTGTTGAAACCCGTATTTTTACTTAATTACTTGATTTGGATTCTCTTTCATATTTGCCTTACTTTACTTGCCTTTATAGCTTGTGTTAGCGTAGGAGAGCATGTTTAATTGATCCAAGCTGCCTATTTGTTTAGATTGTCTTAACTGTGAATACGTGGAGCATGTTAGGCCAGTATTCCTTGATGCCTTGTGTTGTTGTACTTAAATTTTTGAATATTTCTCTGATGTTGGTTGCGCATTTACATTGGGACTACGGATGCGGGATTCCGGGAGGTCCCCCTGCACTTTTATTATGGGACTATGGGACGGTATCCCGGGAGATCCCCCTGCACTTTTATTTTGGGACTACGGGACGGTATCCCGGGAGATTCTTTGATATTGATATGAGATCTGGACTATGGGACGGTTTCCCGGGAAGTTCTATTGGACAGTTGAGAAAAAGGGCTACAAGACGGTATCCTGGAAGACCCTTATCGGTATTCTTGAAATGTTGCTGTATTTACTCTAAGTTTCTGTTTTGTCTTGCAGTATTATATTTCATTGATCTGTCTTACCAGTATTTACTCTAAGTTTCTGTTTTGTCTTGCAGTATTATATTTCATTGATCTGTGTTACCACTTCGCTGTGTTCATTAGTTTTCATCAGACTTCGATACTGTTAATCTCTTGCTATTTTATTGTTTTCTGTCTTAGTAGGGCCCTGACCTTTCCTCGTCACTACCCAACCGAGGTTAGGCTTGGCACTTACTGAGTACCGTTGTGGTGTACTCACGCCTCTTCTGCGCATGTTTTTCATGTGCAGCTCCAGGTGCTTCTGAGCAGGTGTACCATCACTAGCTGTCAGGGAGCATATTGGGGAGTTGAGGTATGCATCTGCTACGTCCGCAGATCTGTAAAGTCTCTTTCTCATTTTACCCCTAGTTATTAGATGTTATTTCCATCCTTCTTTGTATTAGACTATTTTGGTTACTAGAGCAGTGTTATATTTCTCATAGCCTGTGTTGCCCGTGGGTTTCCGGGTCTTGGAGGTTACTTTAGTGTTTGGTATTAAAGTGTATGTGACAGGCGGCAATTGTATACATTTTTCATGTTATTTAGTTTTTATTTTAAATTTCGAAATTGTTATTACTTGAGCAATGTGTTAGGCTTACCTGGTCGCGAAGACTAGGTGCCGTCATGACGTGTTCACAATTGGTGAACTAGGGACGTGACAGGGATGCTCCAGACAATACTCAACCTTCTTCAATCCCAGCCCTCTAGTTCCTCCAAGCCCTAGGCTTTCCAGTTGCTATCTTAGAACCAGTTTAGAAACCCCTTCAGTGACCCATATTCGGGACTTTTCTCTATTTTTTTGCACATGGTTGGATGTTTGTTTTTCTTTCTTTTTGTGGTATATCAATGACAATGTGCTTTGTTTTCTCTTGTTCTATGAAACTTCTGATCTTAATAGTTAAAGTTTTTGTGAAGTTGATTATTGATTAACTGAATCATGTTTTCACTTGCAGTTGCCCCAGTAGCCATGAGTAATAATTAACATTTGGGATTCATATAATATGCAACTTTTCGATGATGCCAAAAGGGGGAAGAGATATTGTGATTTACTTTGTATTCTGAAATAAATTGATATTTAGAACCTAATTATACCCGGTCCTTAATGATAAGTTAAATTAAAATATGATAATTAAGCTGAGTTCCACAGGTTCTGTGATCAATAAAAGCACAGAGTTTGTCATCATAAAAAAAGGGAGAATTTGTTGGCCCAAGTTCAGATGAAGTTTTGAAGATTGAAAAAATGAACTCAGTCACGGACCAGGTCCATCACGTGAGACACAGTGTTAATATACGTATACATGAGAGATGCATGTGAAGAAGATAAGTCTCAAAGATCAGCAACAATATCTTCTGAACTGATTGAAAAGGTTGCATAGGATAAGGAGATGAAGTCTCCTTATGTAAAGATAACTAAATCCGGATCAAGAATAAGGGTTGGAGTTTGAATTGTTCTATGACTCGAATTTGATGAAGGATCAACAATTCGAGTTTCAATCAAACTCTAATTACTAACTGTATAAATAATAATTATTGTTCTCTTTTACTGGTGATTGCACATACACAGAAGTTAAACTAAATTAAGAGCAAAAGAGCTAGGTGATTTTGCAAGAAATTTATGTGTGATTCAAGTGTGCATTCTTGAAGCTACCTGAACCAAAGTGAAGAACCAATTTCATTGTGTCTTTCTTCATTTCTAGTTAAATTGTAGTAGGGTTTTCATATTGTACCTTTCAAATCTATCTAGAAGCAATTGTATTAGGTACTTTGAGTATTCAAGTTACAGTTAACTAGAAGGTATCGCAACAGTTGAGGTTGTGTGCTACACTGGGATTAGAGTTTAATCTTTAGGTTTACAAGAGTTTTGTAAATGCTGTTTTGGCTCAGTGATTTTACTGGAAGTTCGGGAAAATCCCACTGAGTAGTAAGTCGTGGTTTTTTCACCTTTTGAGCCAGGTGTTTTCCACGTAAAAATCTATTTGTTCTTTATTTTATGCACTCTTAATTCCGCAAACAGTGATTGTAAGTACATCGAGAAGAACCAGGTTTTTCTAGTGTGAAAATTAGGTACCACACAAATCACCCCGCTCTTGTGTGGTATTGACGTTTAGAACATCAAAAATCTATTTAATTCAATTATATCTCGTAAATAACATCTCAAGCAACTGATTCTACGATTTAATTTAAAGTTAAGATGCAAATTTCGGTAAAATGACCAAAATGCCCCTTAGGCCAACTTGGTCAAAACTCGAGGTTCGAATTAAAAACCGGTTACCCATTCCCTCACGAATCCAAATACATAATTTGTTTTGAAATCGAACCTCAAATTGAGGTCCAAATCCCCAATTTTAGCAAAACCTAGGTTCTACCCAACATACCCAAATTCCTTATTAAAACCTTTGATTTGAAGTTGAAATAATGTTAAAAGATGTTAAGGAGTGAATAAAATGAGTTAGAAATCACATACCAATCGTTTAGAAGAAGAAGAATCGTGAGAAAAATTGCCTATTATGTTTTGGGTTTTTGAAAAGTGAAAAAATAACTGAAATTCCCATTTATTTATACCCCTCGGAAGTCCTTAGCGCGGACCGTGCAAAAGGGACCGCGTCCGCGCTGACCTACTAGAATACCTGCTGATCTCTAAAGTCCCCTGCGCGGACCATGCAAGGACGATCGCGGCAACGCAACACACACCGCGGACCGCACAAAGGCGACCACGGCCACGCTGGTCCCTCCGCGGCAGCACACATTTTCTCGCTGACCGCGCTGGAGGATTCAAAGTTTGCAACAGTTTTCTTGAACCTGCAATATCTGGTATTTTAAGCCTAATGCATCCCAGAACCTATTCGAAACTCACCCGATCACTCGGGGATCCAAACCAAACATACACACAACCTCAAAAACATCTACGGACTTATCTATGTGATCAAATCGCCAAAATAACATCATATACATCGAATGAAGCTTCAAATCTCATGATTTCTTCCAAATTTTTCATAGAACATCAAATTCCCATTTTAAGTCTGAAACATATTAAACGACGTCCGTTTTCAACCAAACTTTACAGAAAGTGCTTAAATCATGTATAAGACTAGTAGCGGGCGCCGGAACCAAAATACGGGCCCAATACCATAGTCTTCTAATCAAATTTCTTTTCCAATTTCATAAATTATTTCCAGGAAACAATTTCACACAAAAATTCATATATGGGACTTGGGACCTTGGAATTCGATTTCGGGTATACGCCCAAGTCCCATATTTTCCTATGGGCCCTCCGGGACCATCAAATCACGGGTCCAGGTCCGTTTAACCAAAATATTAACCAAAGTCAAATTTATTCAATTTAATATCAAAATTTAGCATTTTTCTCACATAATTCTTATTTAAGCTTTTCGATTACGTGCCCGGATGCATGTAAATCGAGGCAACCCTGGATGAGGATTTCAAGGCCTCGAAAGTACATGATAGGTAAGAAAAAAAGTGATGACCCCTTTGGATCGTCACATCCTCCACCACTAAAACAACCGTTCGTCCTCAAACGGACAAAGAAAGAAGTACCGGAGTCAGGAAAAAGATGGGGATAACGGCTCCGCATATCAGACTCACACTCCTAGGTCGATGCCTTAGGAGGCTGGACCCTCCACTGGACACAAACAAAAGGAAATCTCTTGGACCTCAACTAACGAACCTACCGGTCTAGAATAGCTACTGGCTCCTCCTCATATGACAAGTCCTTGTGCAACTTGAGAGTTCTGAAATCTAACATGTGAGTTATATCGTCGTGATACCTCCGAAACATGGATACATGAAAAACTGGATGCACGAATGATAAGCAAGGTGGAAATGCAATTCTATACGCCACCTCTCCCACTCGATCAAGAATCTCAAACGGGCCAATGAACCAAGGGCTAAATTT
The DNA here is from genome assembly GCA_026770625.1 of Nicotiana glauca. Classification (NCBI taxonomy): domain Eukaryota; kingdom Viridiplantae; phylum Streptophyta; class Magnoliopsida; order Solanales; family Solanaceae; genus Nicotiana; species Nicotiana glauca. The sequence goes on along the minus strand of MU686238.1, from coordinate 19,481 downwards.
GCCCTTCTTCCCAAATATCATCACGCCCTTCATAGGCGACACTCAGAGCAATACCCGCTCACCAACCATAAATGCTACATCTCGAACCTTGCGATCTGCATAACTCTTCTGCCTAGACTAAGCTGAACTAAGCCTATCCTGAATGATATTGACCTTGTCCAAGGCCTCTTGAACCAAATCCGTACCTAATAATCGAGCCTCTCCCGTTTCAAACCATCCAATTGGGGATCGACACCGTCTACCATATAAAGCCTCGTAAGGAGCCATCTAGATGCTTGACTGGTAGCTGCTGTTGTAGGCAAACTCCTCTAAAGGCAAGAATTGATCCCAAGACCCTCCAAACTCCATCACACACGCACAAAGCATATCCTTAAGAATCTGATAATAGGCGAAATCTGAGTGATTTAACCATTATTTATACTTCCATTTAATTATATTCCAATAACATAATGTATATAATTGATGAGAAATAGGCATTTAATTTGTGATTCTTATACTTTGCAGAAAAAAGAGCCTATATAAATATTTGGAAATGTTATGGAATATTCAGGAGCAAAAACAACCCATCGGAGTTGAGTAGGTGCAAACAAGAAACAAGAAATGGCAGAAAAACCTCCCAGATGCGCGAAGTTGTAACTTCGCACGAAAGTTCGCGCGAATAAAATGCCAAACCAGTGTTAAACGCGTGAAGTCCAGTGTTCGCGCGAAACTTCGCCCGTTTCTGTCCGGGAAAGGCATTAAGGATAGGTAAAAATGGAAAATCACAGGATTCCACTCAAAATTAATTAAAGCAAACCTCTATTATTGAGGAACATGATCAGATTTTAGGGGGAGAGTGGAAAATTACTATTGATGCTAGAGAGAAGAAGCCATTGAAGTCTCTTGGAGCTAAGAAAGAAAGGGAAATATATTACCTTGGAGCAACAATTAAAAGAGTTCTTTCAAACTTTCTTCTTGTTGCTTGTTTATAGTATGTTTGAGATTATTATTGTTGATTTTCATTTGAATATGAGTAGCTAAAAACCCAAGTATTCTGGGGTCATGGATATTAGATGATTATGTTGTTTGAAGCTTAGATTGAAGATCTTGAATTTATTGTTATAGGTTGTTTATTTGATTATGCTTTTAATTATTTTACTGCGTAGCTAACAGTGAAATACTATTCACGAATCTTGAGTTAAACTTGAAAAAAGGAAATTCTTGGTTGCATATAAAATCAAATAGAACAAGATCTGAATCCTGGGCATCGGGTGAAAGATTTGCAATTAAGATAGACATATACCTAATTGTCTTGTTTGGTTGAAAAATAGGAGTTGTAAATGCATTCTTGTAAATATTAATACCATAGACATATAGGTATTAAGTTAACTTGAATAGGTGCATAAAAACTCGACAGATTCTTATGAGTATTATTAACCCTATAATCAATAACCCGGATAATTTAATAAATCAATATTAAGCTAAGATAGTAGCATGATCTCTAGCAAGTCCATGACCCTGGAATATCTTTATCCAATTTGTTATCAAAATATTGTGTAATTGTTGTAGTAATTTTGTGTTGAGTTATTGTTTAATTATTAAGTAATATGTAAATTGGTTCTATATATATTTTGTGACAATTTAGCTTGAGTTGATAATTGTTTGAGTCTAAATAAGTTTAGAAGTTGATCACAATTCCTCGTGGGAATGATACTATACTTACTACTATATTACTTGTCGATCGCGTACACTTGTATGAGTGTTTTTTTTGCAACAAGTTTTTGGCTCCGTTGCCTGGGAATTTAAATTAGCTACTTGACTGTTTTAAGATTTTATTAGCTGTTAATAAAAATATAAAAAATTTCCATCTATTGGTTTGTGTTGCACAGGTTGTTCTCTTGAATGCGGGGGAGTAGAAGAACAAACCACCTCTTTCCATTTGATCCTAAAATTGAAAGAAAAATTCATACAACAAGGAAGAGTGGGAAGCTAGAAACAGAACAGAAGGAGAGTTGAACATTCAAGTTCAACCACAGGCAACAGTGATGGTAGGTAATCAAGAACGTGCGGTGATAGAAGTAGCAAGGCCAAATCTTGCTAATATGACTCAGGCCATTGTGAAACCTGAAATCAATGGTCACTTTGAGCTTAAACAGTACATGGTGCAGCTGATACAGTACACTGGGCAATATGTTGGTCTATCTCATGAAGACCCACAAAGGCACATTCAAATTTTTTTGGAAATAACGGATACATACAACTATCCAAATGTTTTCAAGGATTATGTCAGGCTGACCTTATTTCCCTTTTCATTGTTGGGGAGGCTAGAGAATGGTTGTAGAAAGAGCCCGCTAATTCAATCCATAATTGGGATGATTTAGCAAAGAAATTCCTAATCAAGTTTTTCCCCACCAAAAAGACAAAAATTTTACGAAGTCAGATTCTTGGGTGTCAACAACGGGATGGTGAAACTCTTCTCCAAGCTTGGGAAAGATACAAGAAAATACTTCGAGATTGTCCTCATCATTGTCAAACTGATGAAGTATTGGGCCATAATTTTGTTGATAGACTAGATGAGACTTCCAAAATGAATCTTGATTCAGCTTGTGGAGGTAGTTGCATGGCAAAACCATACAGTGAAATACAACTTCTGCTGAATAACTTTACTACTAATGATCATAATTGGCAAGGTGAAGGAGAACCAAGGAGAGCAATGAAACAAAAAGCAGGGTTACTTGAGCTAGATGATAGTTCTGCTATGAGAGTAGATTTAGCAAAATTGGCAAATCAAATGACAAGAATGACAATGGGACCATCACAACCAATGCAGCAGGTTCAACAAATGTCAGCTTGTTGTGAAATGTGTGGTGACAATCACATGAGTGACATGTGCCCCGTGAATCCTGAATCTGTATATTATGTTGGGCAACAAAATAGAGGTCACGTGAACCAACAAGCTCAATATGGGAACACTTACAACCAAAATTGGAGGAATCATCCTAATTTCTCTTGGAGTGGGAATCAACAAAATCAAAATAAATTTAGACCCCAAGGAAATTTTAATCAACCTCAAAGGCCGCCACAACAAGATGAAGAGAGTAAAAATGATTTGTTGAAGAAATTGTTGCAAGACAATCAGTAACTCAGAACAGACTTCAGAAATCTTGAAAGGCAAATGGGACAACTTGCAAATCAAAATATCAGGGCGGCAGGTGCTCTTCCAGGTGATACAGAAAAAAATCCTCAAGTAAGTGCAATTACACTTAGAACAGGAAGGGATTTAGAAGAAGTTCCATCAAAGAAGAAAAATAAGCAAATACTTGAAGGTGAGTTAATTCCCAAAGAAACTCAAGAGGAAATTAAAAATGATACAATTCCAGCACCTGTGAACATTCCAAGACCACCACCACCATTTCCACAAAGGCTGAAGAAAAAGAATGATGATCGCATGTTCAACAAATTTCTCAATATGTTGAATCAAATTCAATTGAATATTATGTTGGTAGATGCGATTCAGGATATTCCAAAGTATGCTAAATACTTGAAGCATATTGTGGATAACAAGAGGAGATTGAGAGAATTTGAAACAGTTGCACTTACTTAGGAGTGAACTTCAAGGGTTCAAAATAAGCTTCCTTAAAAGCTTAAGGATCCAGGCATCTTTACTATACCGGTGAGGATTGGCAATGTTGATGTAGGCCATGCACTTTGTGATTTGGGAGAAAGTATCAATTTGATTCCATTGTCGTTGTACAAACAATTGGGTTTGGGATATCCAAAACCCACCACTGTTATGTTGCAACTTGTTGACAGATCCATAGCCTACCCGGAAGGAGTGATTGAAGATGTGCTGTTAAAAATTGGGAAATTTATTTTTCCCGCTGATTTTATCATCTTGGATTTTGAATATGATAAAAAAGCTCCTATTATTTTATGAAGACCTCTCTTTGCCACATGTGATGCCATAATTAAAGTCAGGGAAGGAAAAATGATCATGGGAGTTGACAACGAGGAAGTTGTGTTTAATGTATATAAAGCTATGCAACTTCCTCGCTATTATGAAGAATTGTCAATGATCTCTGTCATGGAGATGGATGAGAAACTCATAGCCCCAAGTGTGTACTTGAAGGATTCTTTAGAGAAGGCAATTGTATTGTTTGATAGTCAGGAGATTGATGACGAGGTTGAAGAAATGAAGCATATTCTGAATGCATCATGTGAATATCTGAAATGATTAATTCCTTTTGAACCTTTGAAAAGGCCAGATGGCCCACCTCCGAAGCCATCAATTGAAGAAGCTCCAAAATTGGAACTAAAGCCTTTACTTTCTCACCTTCTTTATGCTTATTTGGGTAGTTCTGATATATTACCTGTTATATTTCCTCTTATTTATCTAAATTGCAGGAGGAAAAATTGTTGAGAGTATTGCGAGAGAATAATATAGCAATTGGGTGGACAATGTCCGACATCAAAGGTATTAGTCCTGCTTTCTGAATGCACAAAATCCTCATGGAGGAAGGACACAAGCCAAGCATAAAACAACAACGCGGCCTAAATCCCAACATGAAAGACGTGGTAAGAAAAGAGGTGATAAAATGGCTTGATGCAGGTATTGTATTCCCTATATCTGACAGAATATGGGTAAATCCAGTGCAACGTGTCCCTAAGAAAGGGGGGATGAATGTGGTAGTAAATGAGAATAATGATTTGATCCCAACAAGAACTGTCACAGGGTGGAGAATTTGCATTGACTATAGAAAATTGAATAATGCCTCCTGGAAGGACCACTTTCCCCTCCCATTTATTGACCAAATGCTTGATAGATTGGCTGGCCAAGAACACTACTGCTTCTTGGATGGTTACTTTGGGTATAATCAAATTACTATAGCCCTAGAGGACCAAGAAAATACCACTTTTATGTGTCCTTATGGCACGTATGTGTTTAAGAGAAGGCCCTTCGGTCTTTGTAATTCACCTACGACTTTTTAAAGGTGTATGATGGCCATCTTTACTGATATGGTGGAGAGGTTTGTGGAAGTTTTCATGGATGACTTTTTTGTTTTTGGATGTTCTTTTGATAATTGCTTGATGAGCCTGGATAAAGTACTTGCAAGGTGTGAAGAGACTAATCTGGTATTGAACTGGGAAAAGTGCCATTTCATGGTACAAGAAGGTATTGTTTTGGGACACAAGGTGTCCAAGGATGGTTTGCAAGTGGACAAGGCAAAGGTGGAAGCAATTGAAAAATTGCCACCACCAATATTTGTAAAAGGCATCCGAAGTTTCTTAGGGCATGCAGGTTTTTATCGTCGTTTTATTAAATATTTTTCAAAAATTTCATCCCCTTTGTGCGGGCTTCTTGAGAAAGATACATCCATCAAGTTTGATGATGCTTTCCTGAAAGCATTTGATGAGCTGAAATGAAGATTAGTTACTGTACCAATTATCATTTCTCCAGATAGGGAACTTCGATTTAAGTTTATGTGTGACACAAGTGACATAGCCATTAGAGCTGTTTTGGGGCAGCGGAAGGAGAAATTTTTTTACTCAATTCATTATGCGAGCAGAACTCTTAATCCAGCTCAAATGAATTACACTGTCACTGAAAAAGAGTTATTTGTAGTAGTATGGGCATTTGATAAGTTCAGGTCCTATCTAGTGGGAACCAAAGTCATAGTCTACACAGACCACTCAGCTATCAGGTATTTATTTGCAAAGAAAGACGCCAAGCCAAGATTATTCCGATGGGTTCTTCTTTTGCAGAAGTTTGATTTAGAGATTCGAGATAGAAAAGGGATGGAGAATCAGGTTGCAGATCATTTGTCCAGGTTGGAAAACTGAGGCCATGTAACTGAAGGGGAATCAATCAAAGAAACATTTCCTGATGAACATCTTCTAGCCAGCACATCGGATGAAACCCCATGGTATGTTGATTATGTAAATTTTATTTCAAGTGGGGTGACTCCACCAGAATTCACAGCTGATCAAAGAAGAAGATTTTTCCATGACGTGAGATTTTACATGTGGGACGAGCCTTTTCTATACAAACAATGTGCAGATCAATTGGTAAGAAGGTGTGTCCTTGAAGAAGAGATGAATGCAATATTGCATGACTGTCATGCTTCTCTTTATGAAGGCCATCATGGTGGAGACAGAACAACACAAAAGGTTCTACAATCAGGTTTTTACTGGCCAAAATTATTTAAAGATGCACATGCTTTTGTTAAAATTTTTGACATGTGTCAAAGAACAGGTACAATCACAAAGAGGAACGAGATGCCGTTGCAAAATATTTTGGCAGTAGAGTTGTTTGATGTATGGGGAATTGATTTCATGGGGCCATTTCCATATTCTAATGGTCATAGATACATTTTAGTTGCAGTTGACTATGTGTCTAAGTGGGTTGAGGCCATTTCTCTTCCTACGAATGATGCTAAGGTAGTGGTAAGTTTTGTAAAGAAGCACATTTTCACACGCTTTCGAACTCCAAGGGTGTTGATAAGTGATGGAGAAACATACTTTTGTAACAAATTGCTAAAAAATGTTTTGTCAAATTATGGGGTAAGACATAAGGTTGCTAATGCATATCATCCTCAAACGAGTGGTCAAGTTGAAGTGTACAACAGAGAGATAAAATATATTTTGGAGAAAACAGTGAGTGCAAATAGGAAGGATTGGTCTGCTAAATTAGAAGATGCTTTGTCGGCATACCAAACTGCATACAAGACTCCAATAAGTACTTCTCCGTACAGGTTAGTTTATGGGAAGGCATGTCATTTTCCTGTTGAGCTAGAACAAAAAGCTTATTGGGCAATCAAAAATTTAAATTTGGATATGGATTTAGCTGGTGAAAAAAGGCTGCTACAGCTTAATGAACTTGATGAGTTTATATTGTATGCTTATGAAAATGCCAAGTTATATAAAGAAAAGACCAAGAGGTGGTATGACAAGCACATCCAACATCGTTAGTTTGAGCTGGGGCAACAAGTTCTGTTATTTAATTCAAGGTTGAAACTTTTTACGGGAAAGCTTAAGTCCCGTTGGGCAGGCCCTTTTGTTGTGGTAAGTGTAACTCCCTATGGAACCGTCAAATTGAGGGACATAAATGCAAGTGGTAAATTCTTGGTGAATGGGCAGGGGGTAAAACATTATTGGGGTGGTGATATTAAACGTCACAAGAACTCGGTAGATTTGATTGATGTGTGATGAAGTGTGGAGTCGTGCTGCGACATTAAATCAGGCGCTGGTTGGGAGGAAACCCAAAAATTGTGATATTTGTGATTATAATTTTTATTTTTTTATGTTTATTTGTGTGTTAATAATTGCAGGAGAAAAGGGGCGGATGGCAAGGTAAGATAAATAAATAAAAAATAAAAAATAAAAAATTCAGCAAAACATTTCCCCTAGACGCGCAAAGAAACGCGCGAAGTATAAACTTCGCGCGAACTTTGCGCGGTCGAGGCAAAATGTTTGCCAAAACGCGCGAAGTTTATACTTCGCGCGAAACTTCGCGTGTCTGAGACGGGATTACATTATATAGTATAGTTTTTAGAATTTCGTTTTTCATATTAACAAACCCTCTTCTTCTTCCAAAATTCCTAAAACTCTCCTCTTCAATAAACCCTCAACCAAAACCCTCTTCTTCTTCATTCTCAACACATTCACCATCCACAAACCGCCACAGATCACTCATACCTCTCTTCCTCGTTAAACAAATCGAAACCCATCCCTAACAAAGGTAAGAACCCTATGTTTTATTTCAAATTTTTATTTATTTATTTTTTTGTTTAATTCTTGATTTTGTTCTTATGTTATTTTTATATAATTGATGTATATGCTAGAAGTAATAAATTTTATTGTGTTCTTTATATATTTTTAGAGTTTTTGATAGTTTAAAGTTCTATGTTATAACTTAGAATATATGTATATTGTGTATATGTTTTAACACTTTGTGAGATAAGTGTGGGGTTGATTAGTTGTATATATGGGATGGGTAGGATGTGAATTGGTTATAGCTGAAAAGTGGAGGGGCAATCCCTAACCAAAACCTTAGAAATAAGGGTGAAAATTCAATGCCCACAAGGTGTTTGTGGAAAGTCCTCAATGAGTTTTATAGTGAAATTGTGGCTAATTTTGCGTGTGAAGTCTGAGTAACCGCATTAAGTCACATTACCTATATTGGACTGAGTAATGTGTGAATATCTTGCAGGCATTATGGCACCCAAAAGGTGTTTGGCAACAGGAGCATCATCTAGCCGCCAAAGGGCAACTCCGGCACTAAATTATGATAACAACAGGTTTGCTTCACCCGACGCTCAAAGTTGTTTCACTATCAAAGCATCGAAGAAGACAATACCAGAACAGGGCATTGATGTTAGAAAGCTCCGAGAAAGATGCCCTAATATGTACAATATGTTAATGGAGCGAGGTCTTCAAACCTTCATGTGAACAATGTTGTCATGATGCGCCGAAGGCCTGTTGATGCCTCCGTTGAGGCAATTCGAGCAATCTATAATTTTCCTGACCCTGTGCCTAAACGCAATGATTTCTATGAATATGCAAAGGCTCCAACAGAAACAAAGTGGAATAGGTTCCTTGAGAAAATTTGCACCACTGGAACGGAGGTGGAATGGCTGGATTATGGTGAAAAATTCCACTCAGCATCTATGACTCAAGAAGCCAAGAACTGGCTTTATGTAATCAACAATCAACTCCTTCCATCCAAGAACACCACAGAGGTGAATGGTCCGCGAGCAGCAATAATCTGGTGTTTCATAGAAAACTTATCTTTTGACGTAGCTAAAGTGATCCATGATGAGATGTTCATCAGGTGACCGAATCGTATGTATGGGTTTTTCTTTCCATATTTAGTACCCCAACTTTGCAGGCAGGCACAGGTACCTGAAGAACTTACTATGGATGTATTAGTCAAGAAGTCAATGAAGATACGACCTAAAAAACATGCAGTTGAAGGAGGAGATGATGATGGTTCAGATGCTGCGGAGAATGAGGAGGAAAATGAGCCCATGGACCTAGAAGGTAGAGAGCAGGCACAAGCACCCAGTGCACCAGATGTTGCATTTCCTGGAGCAGCATCCCTTTCAGGAACTGCCAGGATCAAAAGCCATACCACATGGGAGCAAGAAATAGTTGAGTTGCGCTCTACAGTGAATACTCTGAGCAACCGTGTGGAGCAGATTGCTGACCGTCAAGTTAAGTCGGAGAAAAAGTTCATGGGCTGGCTAAGAGCACTGGGGCGCGCATGTAATGTCAACCCTGACACAGTGTCAGACCAAGAGTGACATGTCGGGGAAGTATTTTTGTCTCTTTTCATTTTAAGCTATGAAAGTCATGGGGACATGCCTAAACTTTAAGTGTGGGTGTGAGCACGTGATTTTTACCCTAAGCAAATTATTCCAAAAATATCAAATAAAATGATTTTATAATTTTAAGAATTGTGTTGCATCCTTTTATTAATTGGCCACATAATAACTCATAATTAAAATACAAAAAATGTATATGCTTTAAGATTCTCAATTTTACATTTTTAGTATTAACGTATTTTCAAAAATAATAGAGGAAAAATCGTAAAAAAATAGTTCATTTTAGCTTTGATTGTTTTAATTAAAAACTTACTACAAAATGGTTAGTAAAATGATTTTTAGAGTTTAATTAGAGTAATTTTTAATTTTAATCTCAATTTTATAAATCAGAAAATACAAATATTATATACATAATTTTTGGCCTAAAACACCTTTAAAATACCCAGCCCAAACGATACAGCCCACCCCCCACGTCCAGCCCTTGTAGGCAAAAATCAAACCGACGTCGTTGGATAAAAGAAATCTAGACCGTTGAATCTTGATCAAATGGTCAGAAGACACGAGCCAATTCATATACCAAACGACGACGTTTTGAGTCGTCAAATCTGAACCATCCATTGGTTTGATCTAACGGGCAAGATTGAACCAGCCATATACCAGAACGACGTCGTTCCATTTATATAATATCAAACTGTTAGAGATAGGTTGGAACGACGTCGTGTGGGTTACTTTGATCTAATCCCAGCCGTCCAAACACTCTAATCTAACAGTGTGGGAACTATGAACGATAATACATATTAATGTCTGAATGTATAGCAAAACATTAGAGACATATGTATCGTCATCCTCGTATCTCCAGAAGTCGCCGAACTGGTTCGCCGCCGGTTGACGCCACCATTTCCGTTGCCTCCCAAAATAACACCATATAAAGCTCTAAGTCTCCTCTATCCATTCCCATAAGCCACTTCCTTCGAATCAACCCCTAGGCCTTCGAATATTCGTTCTTGTGTAGCCGGAACCCTACTCCGGCGAACACTAAGTATGCCAAATAAGACTATTTTTACACCATAGATTCACCTTAGCCCCCTCTACACTAATATGGTAGTGTCTTGGATCGAATATAGCCAGAACTACTCAAATACCAGTTTTAAAATTTTTCTGCCTTGAAGTGCATGTTTCAATCTTTTTGATTCCTAACCGGAACATACCCATCCATGTGTATTCCTTTGAAAACACATGGTTCGGTATGTTTCGTGTCAAGAATCTTGGAGGATTCTTTCAAGACTAACAGTTCGAAGTTCGTCCTTTATAGCAGTAAGTCCTTTCATTTAAATTTATATAATTTCTTCTTTTGCTGCTTCTTCTTCTCTTCAGAGTCATTCAACATCGTTTCTTGTTAATTCTGATAAGAATTGGGCCACACAGTTGAGTTAGTTTTTCGTCTTAGGCAATAAGTTTAATAGTTTAGTTAAAACTAATTAATTTGTTTACCAGCGTTGGCCTTTAACAGATAATTAGTCATATAGGTTTTGAATAAAATGTTACCCAGTAATTGGTTGAATGATCACCTCTATGCTTCTTGGTTTATATGAAGCTAATTTTTTTTAGTATTTGATAGGTTGGAAAGGTGTCCTGACCAGTTAAAGGTCTGTTCGTTTTAGTGTATTGGTTATAGCTGAAAATTAGTTTCAAAAATAAGGAGTAATAATCTTAGTCTGGGCAAAAGTCAAAAAGGTTGGGATCAGTAATCCTGGGTCTGTAATTTTCGGACCAATAGAAGGGTAATTTAGGCATAAAAAAGGGTAGTATTATCAGTAATGGTAATTTTAGAAGTAGGGGAGGGAAAGTATAGGAATTGGAATGGGTGGGGAACCTTCTAGAATAGACTCTAGTGTAATGTTCAGTAAAAAAGCTGAACTTACTTGAATAACAAGTTAGAAACAAGGGGACTAAGCTGAAAATTTAACAAAAGGACCAAAAAGAAAACAAAAATCTGATAGACCCTTCCTTGACCTATAAATTGGCATTCTCATGCCTTGTTGAAGAGGCTAGGAGATCAGTCTAAAAAAATTACCCCTGTCACTTGAAATTAAAGTTCATATACTTCAAAAACGGAGAAAAGTATAAAGTTTGCAGAAACAATTCAAAAATACTGTTTTATTACTTAAAGAATTTCAAGCTAAAAGGGGATTTCGACTGTTGATTGATGTGGTTACTACCAGTGCTGACTTGTTTTCTCCTTCTTCTTTTATATTTCCAATTCCAGGTACATATGTGAACCTTGCTGTAGTTGTCAAGCTTGATATATGCAGTAAAATCATCTGTCAAGTTTGAACTAAGAAATGACTTGAGTACATATTTCTATTGCTTCCCTGAATTGAGAATTTTCCTTCACTGGTTCTATGATATGCATCATTTGTTTTTTTTTAGATTTTAAATTGCCTTTAGAAATGTGACAATCTTCTCCCATATGTGCATAACATACTGAAATAAGTTATTTGCATTGGCATGTGCATCTAATGAAAAACAAGTTTGAAATTCCTTTAGTTTTGGGTTTTGATTCATGGTTTTTCAGAAGAGTTTTTTTTTTACGGTTGATTATCTCTGCTGTGGGTTTGAGTTTCTTTTGCTATCCTCAAATTTTTCTATTGGTTCATCTCTTCTCCTGTTCTCTTTCAAATAAGTTGTAGAAGTTGTGATGTGTCCAAGGTCTATATACGCTGAAATTTTGATTAATCTGCAAATTTGAATTAGATTGCTTCGAGATAATTGATCAGAATGAATCTGACTAGTGTATTTGGTCATTTTGAGGACTGTTAATCTACTTGGCTATCAGATTTTAGATTAAAATGTTACTGTTTCATGCCTTGCCAATTAGACAATAACATCGGCATTTACTCAAATTTATATGGGTATTTGTTCGCTTCAATTGGATTAAGTTGTGATAGTTGATCTTTTCTTTTGGTTTCCATCAGTTTGTTGTGATGTCTGTTTGTATGTGGTTTGGATTAAGCATCTTGGATAGATTTTCAGGGTTAAAATTGAGTAGGTTTCTTGATGCATTATTTCACTAAGACATAGATGTTTAATGGACAATGCTTACTGTGATTTCTAAATATTCTGTCTGTGCATACATATGAAACAAGGCATCTGCATATATGAAATGCACTTATATAACCAAAATAGCTCTCAACTTTAAAACTCTTGAAATTGTTGGGTGTCAAATTGTGTGACATTAACTTTGAACATGCATTTTCAGATAAGATTTCATCAGATGATTTTTTTTTTACTCTTTGTATACATGTTAATAGTTGATATAGTGTGTATTACTCCTAACGGTATTTAGCCATTTCGTTAAAAATAGACTCACTAGATAAAGCTTCTATGTTGGGAAATAACAGAATATTTGACTCATGGATAACTTTGTATCAATATCTATCAATGTAGTGGCCAACCAAATTATTCACCTGGGAATCAATTTTGGCAATTCATTTTTTTAAACCGTGAAAATGCTTATACTGGGAATCAATTGCTTATTCCTTTGATGAAACAAGAACTTACTGCTTATAGGATCGTGTATAAACATTTTTTCATTTTAAATTATCTTTTGAAATAATTCGAGACATGCCATGCCGAATAAAATCACAATGCATGACTCTCATCTTAATTAACCTTAATACTTAGAACTAGGGACGTGCTGGTTAACGAATTTCACGGCCTTCCCCAAAGACAATATAATAACGCGTTGGCCTCTTTAGGCGTGATTTTAACTAAAAATACTTCCTTAAATTGGGGTGTGCATCGATTGCAACCCAAATCCAAATCTCGGCGAAATCAAATGCGTTAATAATCACGTGTACACCGGTGGTAACATGGTTAAAAATCATTTTCATGACATCGCAATTCTTAAAATAAACCAATAATGGAAAATGGCCAAAATTGGGAGATCAGCCTCGCTAAACCCAAAATAATTGCGGGGCCCTCGATAAATTGATTATTAAAAATAGTTAGAATTTGGAGGGGCTATTTTAGCAAGTTTCAATGGTCTTTCCCAAATATCATCATGCTAGAACCGTTAGGCACGATTTTAATTAAAATTACTTCCTTAAATTCGGGTGTGCATTGATTGCAACCCAAATCAAAATCTCGACAAAGTCGAAGTGCGTTAACGAAAATGGGTGCCTTGATGGCAACGTGGTCGGAAACATACTTTCACGATTTCACAAGTCTTTTCAAATAAATAGTAATAAAAAAGTTTATAAATCAAAACACATAAGTTAGCATGTAATAAAATCAAATAAAACAAAAATAAAACAGTTGAGCGACCGTGTTAGAACCACGGAATTTGGGAGTGCCTAACACCTTCTCCCGGGTTAACAGAATTCCTTACCTAGGATTTCTAGTTCGCAGACTGTAACAGAGTCAAACTTTCCTCAGTTCGGGATTAATTCGGTGACTTGAGACACCATTATATTCTCAAGTGGCGACTCTGAAAATTTTAAATAGCTAATCCCGTTCCGACCGTCCTTTAATTGAAAAAACGCTTTTTATTATACCCTTCGCGGGGTGTAGTAAGCCATGTAAAAAAGAGGTGTGACAGCTCTAACGACTCTGCTGGGGATACAGAACCCAGAATCTCTGGTTCAGGGTTCATAATTCGAGCTTAGATAAATTGTTGTATTTTGTTATATTTGATTTTTCTACATGCTTTATGCTAAATGTGCTAATTATTACCGCTTTGATATTATTTGAATTTTTATAAATTGTGCCGACACCCTGCTTTCTTTACCTCCGGGGATGTGCTTACTGGTTGAGACTCCCTATTCTGTTAGTGTCATACCCTAAAATAAGAAAGAGGTCGGATAAGTTACTAAGCCGCATGACCCCGCGGGTCACCGGTTAGTTGCCCCCTCCTCGGTTCGAGTTGTCCGTTCGGATACACTGTCTAGAACACTTACCCAGGTTTTGAACATAGAATAACTTGACTTCATACCGGATGCCTAGTAGGAAACGTTTATTTGCATCATGCTGCATTTGACTTAGGGGACTCAACACAGGGGTTGGGTCCGTCTAGGGTTAGCAACCCGAAATAAAAAGACCATCCTGGTGCATCCTACTTGTTCCGTGCATTTATTTATTCAAATCCGCATGTTGACCGGTTTCGGGAATGTTAAAAATTGAAAAGGGAAAATTAGCAGTTGTAGAAAGAAACCAATACCATAGTACGGTCAAAATTTTAAATATAAAAAGAAAAAAAAGGGGTTAAATGTTTTATGGAAAAGAGAAAGAAAAGAGCTTTTATTTTGGAAATTGTTTAAATATATATATATATATATATATGTGAGAAATTTTGTGGTAAATTTTAATAAGTTTATTTGACCGAACTACGCTGTTTTGATTCTCACCATTAGGCGAGATACGTAGGCAACCTTCATCGGGTCCAACCACACCTTTTGAAAAAAAAAAAACCCCAAAATGTCAAAATTTTGATTTTGTTATAAATAGGTCAAGTGATGTTATTTTGTTTAAAATAAACCAAATGTCCCACAAAAAGACGCCGGAAGGCCGTTTTTTCAAGAATTGCCACTTTGAGTCATTTTAAATAATTTGCGAGCACAATCTTAAAATATTCCCTCGCGGAAATATTGAAAGGTCGTATCCGCAAAATTAAGTTAGTGACATCAGTCAATATTTTGAAAAAATAATAAAATAAATAAAAAAATTAAAAAAAACATTTTTTGTTAAATAAGTCATTTTATGGTCGGTTTTGCTAAAATAGCCACATTTGGCATTAAAACTTCTCAATCTTGTGTCGGCCTGTGGTGATGCCGAACGATGCCCCCTGGGTCCCAGGATGAGGAATTTTAATTTTAGTTTTAATCATTGATTTGGTAGTTTATTAAATGAAATTTTGCAAAAAATAGCCACTTCGCCAAAATAAGCCATAACATGGCCAATCTTGTAAAAGCACATTTGGCATTAAAACTTCTCAAACTTGTGTTGGTTTGTGGCGATGCCGAAGGATGCCCCATGAGCCCCGGGATGAGAAAAATTTTCGAGTTTATTTTTCTTGAACAGATTTGGCGAAAATAGCCAAATATTCCCAAATGGAAGGCCGGAAGGTTGATTTCGCAAAAAATAGCCATCTTTGGTTGTATTTAAATTTTAGGCCCTCATAGCCTTAGGATTTGTGCCCTCGAGGCGTTTAAAGGCCGTGTTTGCAATACAGAGACATTTATTTTTTTTAGTCTTAAAATGAAAAGAATCTTATGAAGTCGGAGGCCTCGTTTTGAAAACTAAATTTTGTCGTTAAATAGAATATAAATGGGTTTTATTTATTTTTTTTAATATAGTTTTCTTCTTTTAAATCACCTTAATAAATGTGCAGGACGAGCACAATGGAAAATGAACATTTTTCAATATTAACAAAAGTCCCTTTCGAGTTGGAATTGTGGTGGAACGACTTGGGAAAAGAAGGGCAAGATGAGGTGAAGAAATATCTGAAATGTCTCGTAGGTTTGTTAAGTATCAGTCCTCGTGGTGACATCATCATAGCTCTAGTTACTTTCTGGGATCCAACCTATAATCTATCCATTTTTCGGATTTTGAGTTGACCCCGATGTTGGAAGAAATATCAGGGTATATCGGACAGAATGAGATCCCTTTGAAAAAGCAATATCCAGTCGCTCCAAGGGATATCACCATACAACGGGTGTTAGACATGTTGAAAATACCCAGGGCAGTTCACAACCCGGATTTGGCGAAGGGTTTTTGCACTCCCCGATTCATATACGACAGGTACGGTCATGTGGGAGGATTTAACAATCCAAATCTCCAGCTATGCAGTAAGAATAACAGGAGAAAATGGGATGAACACCGAAGAGTGGCTTTCATGATAACCTTTTTAGGTACCATAGTGTTCCCAAGAAAAGATGGGAATATCGATACAAAAGTAGTCGGGATTGCTAGTGCGTTGATGAGCAAAAATGGGAGTACTCTTGCCCCTATGATTCTGTCTGACCTATTCAGAGCTCTTACTACTTGCAAGGCTGGTGGATCGTCCTTTGAGGGGTGTAATATGTTGTTACAAATGTGGATGATTGAGCACATATGCCATCATTCCCAGTTTCTGAGTTATGGGTCGCCCAGTAAAACCTGTATTGGAGAGTTCTCTGCCAGAGTTGATGGGGTCAGTTTACCTGAAGGAGCAAAGGCATGGGTGTTATACTTACGCGCACTCAAGGCCAATCAGATACAATGGACTTTGGGGTGGTTGCCCGTAGATGAGATCATATACATGTCTGCTACTGGATCGTGCTTCCTCCTGATGGGATTGCATAGCATCCAACCTTATGAACCTTATCGAGTATTGAGACAACTTGGGAGATACCAAATGATCCCACATGAGGAAGATTTGAGCACCCAAGTGGTAGAGATCATCCCGGATGGACAATTTCCTGAAGCAATAGTCCGCCAAGTGTGGAATGAAGGCCAATGCTTACAAGTCAATACTTGTGTGTCTGATTGAACCAAAGGTGAGGTGGCACCAAATTACCTGGCATGGTACAAAAGGGAGCTTGAACATCAAAGGCCAGCCAAGAGGCCTCACACTCAAGAGTTTGTGGAAGTATCACAAGAGCAGTGGTTAGCAAAAGAAGAGAGTTACCACGCTGAGATTGGAAAGTTAAAGCAGTAACTAGAACGTTTGAAATTAGAAAATAGCGTGCAAGCCGATGCGGACCAAGGGGAAAGAAACAAGTTAATCCAAGAAAATGAGATTCTTAAATCTCAAATCCAACAAATGAAAACAACCTCCAAGAATCAACAAAGGGGTATATCTGACGAAAGACTCATAAAGGGTTTGAGGAACGAAATCAACGAGTGTCGAGGGAAGCTGGAAAGATCAGAAAGTATCAGGGCAGAACTCAAGGAACAATGGGCTAAAAAGACCGAAGAGCAACGTCAGTATCTTCAACAACTAAAAAGGGATCATGCAGGAATTGTGGCTAATCTGCAAGGAAAAATGGTGGCCCTTGAAAAACAGTCTAGAGGTTTTGAAGTTGAGAACGGGCATTGTTATAATTTGTTGGCCCAAATGGAAGTAGAGATCCAACAGCTACAAGATCAAAACCTCCAGGACTCCCAAATAATTGAAACATACAGCAACCAGATAAAGCGCTTGATTATGGAGAAAAGGCAAACGAGAAACAGGATAAGGGACTTGGCACCTAAGTCTACGGCAAGGCCGAACGACGCCCCGCGGACACCTAGGTTTGAAGCATTAGAATATGCCTAGTCAGTATTTTCTTGTTTCTAAGACGATTTGTCCTTCATTTATTTTATTACTAGCTTTAAAGTTTATAGTTTGATCTTAGTTGGTAACTTTTTATTTGCAAATATATAGTTTGTAATAGTTATTTTATCAATGAAATAATGAAAATTCCCAAAAATTGGTTTTCATTTATTTTCATGAACTACGCCTGGTCTGATTTGTGCGGGGTCACGATACGTAGGCAATCTCTATAGGATTCGACCATATTTTCAAATAAAAGAGAAAATATATAAGAAAATAAAAATGAAAAAAGGGAATAAGGAGAGAACAAAAGAAAAAGAAAGAAAAGAGCGGAAAAAAAAACAAGAAAGAAAGAGCGGAAAAACAAGAAAGAAAGAGCGGAAAAACAAGAAAGAAAAGAGCGGAAAAATAAAAGGAGAAGAAAGAAAAGAGCAGAAAAACAAAAGGAAAAGAAAGAGAAGCATGGAAAAACAAAGAGAGAACAAAAGAAAGAAAAGAAGAAGTGGTAAATAAAGAAAAAAAAGCAAAATAGGTTAAATCAAACATAAAAATGCCGGGATGACACATGCGGATGAACAAATTCATAATAGAAAGGATTGACTGTATAGGTGAATTCATGCCAACGTGCGGTTATCTAATCTGTTCAAAACTATGTCATTAACCAAGTGGTTGTCTAAATATGTGAGTACAGGTAGGTGGTTTTTAGCTGCTGGCATTCTGGCAACCCATCAGTACAATACTCGCTCTAAAGATATGACAAAAGCAATTAGCCAGAAGATTGAGACTACAGTTGTAGATCCGGTTAGGGATGATGAGGTGGTAGACGTCAATGCTATGAAAGAAAAAATGTACAAGCTTAAGCAGAAGATGGCCGAAATGTACCAGGCCTGGGCGAAGGGACAACCTTTACCCACATACCCAGCCAATCCTGTTTACATTCCTCCACCAGTCCAAACACATGATCCTTCTACCGTAAATTCATCTCTAGCTTATCCTACATATCCATCCTACTACGCAACTAGCTCAGAAACACCACCTCCTCCGCCACCAAAACAGGTCCCGCCACCACCACCACCTCCAGTTGCTCCTGTGTATGTGGCTCCCCCACCGGCCACATTACACAAATCAACAAGTGAACCTCTGTTCCAAACCCAGGAAAACCATTACTATCCACCAGAACCAACCTTAAGACATCATGAGCCTTATCCTTACACTCCTCTCATCGACATATCCGAGGAAGAAAAACCACCAAAAATCCTGAACAAGAAGAGATGATCCGAAAAATGAAGAGTCTTGAGCAGTCTTTTCGGAATATACAGGGCCTTGGGG
>MU686231.1:264-25978 GCA_026770625.1 Nicotiana glauca | reverse complement strand
ATTGGAAAAACTCCTTCCCTTTTATTATATCCCTTCCCGGGGTGTATAAGCGGGTAAGAAAAAGGAGGTGTGACACTTGAGTTTTTCCACCATGTTCTTGATGAGAATATCCTTCCCAGCGGATTTGGGTAAGGATTTGTTATGGGGTACGGGGTAAAGTTTCCAGATATATGGGATTGCTTTGATGGACTCCAGGAATCTGGGCATAATCGTGGTCGTTGGTTGAGTTTTGGGGATCAGGGATAGGCTGTGGTGCGTTTTGAGGAGTATGATAAGTGGTTATTTGTAGGTATTGAGTCAGATAGTGATGGTGTTGCTGAAGAGTAGGTACCGGTTGAGGGTTTTGGTTCTGAGGAGGTGTGGTGCATTGATAAGGTGCGGGAGGATTCAGTGGTCGGTTTTGATTTTGTGTGTTTTGGGGAGGTGTCGGGTTTTGGGCGTTTATGTTTTGTTGGTTCATATCGGGGACATTTAGGGTGATTGAAAGGTTTGCCAATTTTCGGACCTACTCAAGTTCTCCTTGTAACTCCAGCATTTTTTGTTCCAGGCACAGGACCAATTCATTTTGTGCTGGAGTACTCCGACCGACCGAAGTCTCAACATTTTCTGGTTTGTCCTTTCTGATACCACTTAAATTGTCCATCTTCCCTTTCCCTTTGCTTCTGCTTTTAGGATCACTTAGTGGAGGAGGAGGTGGACGACCTATGGATCTAGAGTGATATGTGGGCGATGCCAGTATACACGAACCAAACTTGGGTAATAGGAATAGAAAAAAGAAAAGAAAAACAAAAGGTAACCAAGTCAAATAGGAGTATTTAAAGAATGCTTGCAATATCGAACATGCTTTGCAAAATAAATTCGCATCCTAATTTGGGGACCTCGTTGTGCCCGAGGTAGGCCTAGTGACACAGAGACTTGGAGAAAATTGATGCCAATAATTGCGTCATATTATTAATGTGAAAATGAATCAAATCTTTACTAAAACGACAATAATAAGGAAGTTACTAATGGCATTTATCTTATTACAATCAAAATCTAAACTAAACTAGAAAGCAGTAAAACGACATTCTCCTAATCTACTCTATCTCAGAAAAACCCTCCCCGTGCTTGGCTCTTTTAACTCCCTCGATCAGATTCCCCAAGTCACACATATCCATCAATAGATAAGCCTTTTCTAGGAGCCCTCCTTCATTTCCATCCATGTTTTGACAGCTCGCAACCCTCTTTCTCATTTTCCATTCAAGTTCCATCAACCCTTGCTCCAGATACTCCATTCTCTCTATTAATTTGGTGGAAATTTTCCTCCATTCATTGATTGCGTCCATATTCAATTTGTGTTGCACTAGATGCCTAGATTCAGATTCAAAGACCCTCTTGCGTAACCTCATATACTTGATATGTGCTTCAGCACAGCGTCATCTATGATCTTATTCTTCAGATTAACTCCCGGCTTGACGTGTCCTGCTATATTATCCACTAGCCATGATGGGTAGAAGTACACATGACTGGCACGATATCTGTCTGGCTCAATAGTATCCTTTTCCACGATGACCTTCTGATTCCACATATGTTGTGCCTCGAACTTGAATGGTATAACGTCCCCTTTAAAATCTTTTTTGTACTGGACCATGTTGGAAACCCGAGGTATAACCTATTTTATTCCTGCTTATCTCATTACCCTTATGGGAGCATAAGGATAAATTCTCCTCAACCCAATCAGTACTAGATGAGTAGTCTCTTTTAACCTGATGATGAACTCACTTGTCACGCCCCAACCTCGGGAGGCGCGATCGGCGCTCAATCGAGTGAACCCAACTGAGCAAGACTTTTGAACACTTTCTACCCAACTTACTATAACGAATAAACCATTCTTTCATTTACTTATTTAGGAGATCATACATATAACATATTTGACATTACCACATTTAAACCATAGTTAAGTTTCCAAGATTTCATACATTTATAGTTTAGAATAACCAAGAGTTTAGAATTACAACACAGTTCATTGACCCGTCCATCACCCGTACATAACCCACAAAAACGTCTACATAGACTCTAAAGGTGCAAATGACAATAATGATAATACCGGCAACAAGGCCCGGCTATACCTCAAAAGTGGAAATTTATAACAAAAGACATGTTACATAACCCTTGGAAGAAAAGGGGCTCACCAAGGTTTCTGAGTGGAGGATGCTACGCTACCTACGATCGGCACTGTCTGCTATGAAACCGGCTACATCCATTCAAAGATGTAGCTCCCTCGGCAAAAGGGACAATTAGTACCATGGAATAGTATTATTATGTATAACTAAACACCATCTCATTAGAAAGAACTATCATACAACAACAAATAAATCATAAGGATCAATCAAAATCTGTAAAACAATCACCACATCATCAATTAAAAAGGATCATATAACTATCACATGATTTCCATAGCTTTAGGTTGGGGCATTTACTATTGTTCATCATCATTCACAATACCATCGCTTTCTTGCGCGGAGTCTGATCTCAACCCAATCGACTAGGTTGCCTCATTTGAGACATGTATCTAAATCACGATCTCATTCTCATTTTCTGGATTCAATATTAGCACAATACCATCATATGTGCAGTATTGCGTCTGATCACGGCCCGATCAGCTAGGACGTCTTACCAAGACATTGTTCCTTTTTTATTAATTATCTCATTTCAATCTTTATTTCACATATATCAATTCATAGGCACTTGGGGCCATAATTACCACATCATACTTGGAACTAGGCCATATTTCATAACTCGAGCTCTTTTTGTCCACATTTCACATCATTTCCACTTTCAGTGTAACCTTGCAATTTAGGATAATAGGCACATACACGAGCAATTCAAGTTGTAAGCATAGAGAAGATTTACATAGTTTGGCACACAGTCTCATTTTAAGCTTGACTTGAAGTCTAGGCATTTCAACACATGGTTCACATTTGTCACACATCCTTAAATTACCAAGAATAGCATATTGAACATATTGAGACACACCTTTCACGTATATATTTACAACACCAATTCATATGAAATAACAATCAATACATCAATCAAATTTCGGTCTTAACCACATTTGCATGGACACCAAAGAAGCTCAATTTCTAAGAAGAGGGGGTTTTAGTCATACATACCTCAATAGAGCTTTTCTTAAATTCTTACAAAATTCCAGAACTCTAAGCAACTTTGATCTATTTTATGAGAATTACAAGATGAACCAAAATTAGAGATATAATTAAGATTCTATCTCATTTGAGTATATTATCAAGCACTAAGTGTCCATTGTGATTTTTAGGACCCTTTTTATGAGAGATTTTTATCATCCTACACCCCATTTGTTATATTTTTAGTTCCCAATCTCCCCATACCCTATTATTATTCATGCATGTACGATAATCAATCCTTATACCCATGAACCCACTTGTTAATCACTTATTTTAATAGGAATTTCGAAATTAAAGATTAGGGCACAAGTTCTTACCTCTTAGGATGAAGACCTAGCAAATTTTACTTGAAAATCTTCACAAATTTGGGCAAGGATTGTAGTGACTTGGTGAGAGTTAGTTTCTCCCTCTAGAACTCCTTTTCTCACTCTAAATGCAATAAAATAGCATAAAAAGGTCTAATGGGGTGTTTTAATGAGATAGTATCGGGTTTTAAAAGATAGAAAATAGGAGCCCCGATACAATCTGCGACCGCATAAATGATATGCGTCCTGCAAAAAGGGACTGCAAAATGGCCCTCAAAACTTGAGCATTCTGCCCGGGTATGCGACAAAAATGCGGTCCGCATACCTGTTCTGCGGTCGCATAATGCACCGCAGAACTTTACCTCGCCAAATTCAAAGGAGGTTATGTGATGAATATGCGGCCTGTATATTGATTATGCGATCGCATAATTGGCCGCATATTTGACCTCAAACTAACCAACATCCTACCTCACTCTGCGGTAACTATGTGGTCCACATAGCTATTATGCGATCGCATAATAAACCGCAGAAATGCATTTTTCTAAAAAAACATTTTTCCTTAACTTTTAAATACATAGATCAATCCAAAAGGTCCAAAATTTTATAAATTTCTAACATATATTCCAAATTTGGCACTAGGAGATTTTGGGTTTTTGAGTAAAAAATTTACGGGGCCTTACATCCTTCCCCACTTAAGATCATTCGTCATAGAATGTGGATCAAGGTTCACTCATTAGCAATACTTATGCAACTTCAACTTTTTCACATCCTAACTTGCCACTACGAGATTTTGGGTTTCTGAGTAAAAAATTTACGGGGCCTTACATCCTATCCCACTTAAGATCATCCGTCCTCGAATGAGGATCAAGGTTCACTCATTATCAATCCTTATGCAACTTCAGCTTTTTCACATCATGAAACATATCAACAGCCCTAAATTTGGCTAACTCCCTAAATTTTCGAAAATTTTTGCCAGACTTACCTTTCTAATGAGGCCTATCCACCTGACAGAGAGCCCCAGAAACGTATCTTAACATCATATACACAATCCATAGACATGACATAACTCGTGACGACACCAACCATTGCCCCATAGGTGACATATAACCAAAACGAAATAGTTTTACATAGACCAAATCAAGAGATACAAGGTTCATAAGGACCAAATTCATAGAAGCTATAACATGGCTATACAAACAAATGTGGGTACTTTTTTTCATTTCTTCTTCGGCTTCCCAAGTGGCTTCCTCAACCTGCTGGTTCCGCCATAACACTTTCACGGAGGTAATTTTCTTATTTCTCAATTTTCGGACTTGTCCATTAAGAATGGCAACTGGAATTTCTTCATATGACAGTTCTTCATTAACCTCAATAGTTTCAACCGGCACAATAGTGGAAGGATCTCCCACTACCTTCTTCAACATAAACACATGGAAAATTGAGTGTACCAATGACATCTCGGGTGGCAGCTCGAGCTTGTATGCCACCTGACCGATCCTCTGAATGATTATGTACGGTCCGACGTATATTGGACTCAATTTTCCCTTCTTTCCAAACCGCATGATACCCTTTTATAGGGGAAACCTTCAAAAATACCCAATCATCTTCTTTGGACTCCAAATCTCTGCGACGAATGTCCGAATAAGACTTTTGGTGACTCTGAGCTGTTTTCAACCTTTCCTTAATAATTTTGATTTTCTCCATGGCCTGATGCACAAGGTCTGTTCCTATCAATTCAGTATCATATTACAACCCTCGAAGTGCCCGCACTCCTGCTTGCACTGATCTAGAGCGCGGTACATTTCAGTCAAGATCATGGGGATGATATTGTAGGTTTTTCCCTCAATTCCTTCCATTCAGGTCCTGGTGACCATGGCTAGACGAGTATGGATCCTTCCCTCTTTCATCGAAAATATCAGCAACCCCAAAAAGTAGATAATGAACACGTAGACTCAAAGGTGTGTCCAACCCAAGGAAGTAATGGCAAGTTCATCATGATGAAGGCGGTGCGACTTGTTGTGCCCAAAATGCTCATAAAGGAATTCAAATGGGATGTACGACTTCTTCAAACACAGCAATTCATCATTTTCCTTAAAATGTAGCATTTTTAGAAAACTACGAGGGGTGCGATTCTCTGGTACCAAATCCCGGACTATCCCATGGAAGCTTAGTGAAACCTCCTATTTCCTTCAAGAGAGGAGTCATTTCTATGTCACTGAAACAGAAGACATTCCTCTTCTCATCCCAAAACATAGTAGCAGCCTCAATTAGTGCTCTATTTCGTCGGATGTCTAACAAAGATGGCAGATTACCAAGGACCCTTCTCACATGATTCTTGTCACTAGGCGCGATATTTTCCACCAGTCCAGTAACAGAGGTGGGATGTTTTGAACTATGCCGAACCTGGGGACTTCGTGCCTCATTTTCTGCAAAACAAATAAAGTTAGACCTTTCCCCCTCCAGATTTTACTATTTGCACACTATAGATCAACATATTGGTATATTTTCTCCAACTAATACACATAACGTGATGGTATCCATGGGGATTATAAAAATCCCATTGGACTTTTGACAAGGCTTATCGTAGTGGATTATTGTCGCACCTCTTTTTTTCGCTACCGCACCCCGCGAAGGGCGTGGTAAAGGGAGTTTTTTCAATTAAAGGACAATCGAAACGGGGTTCGTTTATTAAGAGATTCAGAGTCGCCACTTGGGAGATTTATGGTGTCCCAAGTCTCCAGTTGAATCCCGAATCGAGGAAAATATGGACTCTGTATTACAGTCCGCGAACCAGAAATCCGGATAAGGAATTCTGTTAACCCGGGAGAAGGTGTTAGGCATTCCCGAGTTCCGTGGTTCTAGCACGGTCGCTCAACTGTCTTATTCGACTTAATTATCTAATTTTATAACATGCTTTAACTTTTGTGCAAATTTTAACCTTTAACCGCTTTTAATATTACCATTATTTTAAAGAGAATTTCAACGTCGTGAAAATACGTCTCGAACCACGCCACATCAATGTACCCGTGGTTGTTGACACACCTCGACTCCGTTGAGATTTGAATTTGGGTCACATAAATGTGCACCCGAATTTAGGAAGGTAATAATATTAAAATAACGCGCCTAAAGCAACTCCGCACTTGCAACTTTGCGAGGGCCATAGAAAATTCAATAAATGGCGTGCCCCGGTTTCTAAGGATAAAAATTAATTAAGCAAGGGCCAGGAGTTGTATGAAAGGTTCTTCGCGCGAAAAGGCGTAATATTAGTTACTGAATTTATTAGCAAGTTCAATTACCATACTAGACTACTTGCATCCTATTTTTAGGATAATTTTTTACATTTAAGAAGCTTGAATAACAATATATGTCAAACAATTGCAACTTCATGAATAGCTAGACTTCCGGGGAATTTAATGATCAAAAAAAAAAAAAAAACCAATCCATACTCAAAAACGTTTAGAGAACAAAAGGTGCATTTACCGTTCCTTTCACAAAGAAATACCCACCCTTAATTACATGATTCATCTCAAAATGTCTTCACAAACAAACTTCGAACACTTTAACTTTCAAGAATAGGAATCAATCAAACAGAAACTTCACGTCCCAAAACAAAATTGAAGTTTGGAGATACAGATATAAAATTAAGAAAACAAACAACATGAGGCTTAATGATTATGAAGGAATGTCAGTATGTGATTCATATACATACTAGTAATTTTAATATCATATAAGTAGTTACATGAGTTACTATTATTTTTCCAACTACGAAGATGACTTTAAATCTGTCGAATCTGGGACTGATTCCAAAAATCGGTTCAAACCTATGGCTGAAAGACAGAATCGTGTGGAAACGACTTCAACATATATGATTTCTGGAGAAGTTTCATCCTCAGTTCAGTCTTATAGAGCTTCTGAAGTCATACTTAAATCGTGTGCAACATGACAAATTTAAAGCATTTGAGCACATATAGACTACTAATGAGAAATTAGAGATAGAGTAAGGGAAGAACCCCAATATAGTTTCAGCTCTCTCCCCCTCTCTTTTAATGACAAAACCATCACCCAATTTATAATCTTATTAAACTAATTAGGCTCACAATGATAAGAGAATTAGTGCAAAATATTGAAGCAGTTGATCTGGAAGGCATCGATATAGTAGACAAAACAATGAACTAAACATTATGTAGAAGAGACAAATTTATACCTCAACTAGCTCTAGCAAGACTTTATAAAGTATTTACTGTCATTGCTCTAATTGAGTTTTACAAGTGATTTCCAGAAAACATGAGGAGTTTTACAATTATACAATATTAACCAAGGGTGACCGAGAAAGGAGGAAACAAATCATTGCATGTTCCGTGCACATTTAAGCATCATGGCTCAATTTCATTATATCAATGGTCATATCCAAGATCTTGCATCCATAACATTTGCAAAGGGTATCCCTTTCAATTATGACTAAATGAAAGTGTTGTTGAACTACTAAATCATAACTTTGGCAGACATGAAATAGTTAAGAGGAAATTCTGTATTCAAACGAATGCACATGCCAACCAGTTCACTTTCTATCAAGTATTAAATGCTATGCGTTCTAGCTTAACTACACAAGACTCATATATATGCTTGACATTGAGAAATCAATAAGAAACACATCAATTAACTCTAAAAAAACTTAAACTAAACTAAAGGATTTGAACATGTAGAAGCCATAATTAGAACTCCGGATTTCATTTCACTTCAATATCAAACCTCATGTGATGTGAATCTAGAAACATGTACCTGGAATATGAAATGAAAGAAAGCAGGGGGGGTCACTAGCCAAGCATCAAAGCAGCAGATCTCAGCAATCAGGAATAACCAATGAAACCAAATTTAGACTCAAGAATGAGGTTAAGCAGCCCAAGAAACAATTTCGAATGAATAGTAACCCAGCAGACTTTCAACCAATGCTTAAAAAAAACTAAAATTCAATCCATCTCAACACTAAATGAATCAGAACTTGTTTCAGTAATTCAAAAACTTCAAGATCACAGAAAAGTTTAATAGAACAGTAAAATTTCAGCCATTGGTGTTTTTCCTGGATTTTTCTTTCTCTAGTGTGTTGCAAAATTTATTTTTAGTATATATTTTCAGATTCTCTCTAATCTTTCTCTTTTGATCCTCCCTTCTGTTTTTCTCCCTTTTTTTTTACTCACTTCTATTCCTGACTCTCTCTAATGTATCTATTTGTGTGTCCTCCAGTTTTTCAGAATATTAGAGTCTTTTTGTGTGTGTCTAATTTCCAAACTGGTTCTATCTATTTCTGTATGTATTCCGCTTTTTCTTATCAGAATGTTCTCATTAAAAAGGCAACCAATTAGTGATTCATCCATTACCAATCTCCTTTTTCCATTCTTTAATAAACCACTAACTTAGTGTCATTCCCATTATCAAATTATCTTTTCATTTTTAAATCTTCCACTAAGCTAGTGTTATTATTAAAATTTAGTAGTGCACCATTATCAATTAGTAGCCCCAAATTTTTATAAAGAATAGACTTGGATTCAACTATAACCAGTACTACCATTTTTGCTGCTCCACGAGTTGAAGCAGTCCAAGTAACAACACTTCCATCTTTCTTCATATCCCAAATCAGAGAAACAAAATTCAAGAATCCACAACTATCAACATCTCACAACTATCAACAAAATTCATATACCATTTTTTTTTTTGCATCAAGAAACGAGCTTCTTAATAAGCTTACGACAATAAATTTCATGAAGTTAATAAATTTGAACAAACTAATGAGACCTAACAATTAACAAAACAAAAGGAATCAATCCAATCTTTATGATAAAAATGAAATAACCAACAATACACCCATATGTTAAAGGCAAATCAGAAAAAGAAACAAGGCAACTAATTAATACTAACATCTTCTTCATCACAAACACTTTCAGACTTGATGAAACAAAGACTACATTGGACATTCACATGAACAAATTGAATCTGAAAGAGAGAAACCAACAGAAGAAAGATGAACCTGAAGTTTATACGGACTGAATGAAGCAACAATTACAGTCGGGCATCGATGCGGTTTCAAACAGAATCATCACAAATCGAACCGGAATTTCGGACTTAAACCTTCATTGGCATCCTCCACTCGACTTAAACTCAAAACGACTCCAAAATTCAGTTGAACATCCATGTTTCGGAAACTAAGAATCAAATCAACGACGAAGAAGACGAAACATTTTTTGTACTGGTTTTACTACTTTCTGAAATCAACAACCCGATTTACGCTCGTTCCCTTATTCTATTCGTGTGCGTGACTGTGTGCGTGCTCGATTTGTCCCTAAAATTCCCGTCCAAAATTCGTTTCCCCTCTACTATTTTTTCGTCGTTCTCTTGCATTTGTTGGTGGTTGACGACGAGTTTTCTGGGCTCTTGGTAGAGTTCCGGCGGCGGCTGCTCTGGAGGAGACGACTGGAAGTGAGGAAGGGTTGTGGGATGATGTTTTGCCCGGAAAGGCGTCTGATTCAGAGGGTGGAGGGGTTATCCGGCGATGGCTCTTGGTCGATGAAGAGGAAGCTTCTGCTTGTGTGTTTTGTCGATGGCTCCCTATGAAGAAGAAGGTGGTTGTCCGGTTTCTTGCGGGTGGTATTGCGGCTGGAGAAGATGAAGGGATGGATGCCTAGGGTTTTTTTATTAGGGGTGTTCGTTGAGAGAGGGAGGGGTGTGAGAGATGGGGAAATGGCCAGCGGGAGGGGTCGTTTGGTTATGGGTGGTGGACCGGGTCGGGTTGACCGGTGGGTTGGTTTTGGACCAGTTTTATTTGGGTTGGACTGGGTAAAATCGGTTTCGGCTTAGGGATTAAATTAGGAATTGGCCCAAATCCGATTTTCCTCTTCTTATTTTTTTTTTCTTTTCAATTTTATTTCTAATTAAAATAAAATACAAACCTAAATTTAACCTTGACCAAATTATCATAAAAATATTAACTAACTCTAAGTAGTAATTATTATAAATAATTAAATATCAAATTAAAAGAAAATCATACAATTTGACATTAAACACTAAAAAATGCAAAGTACATTATTTTTGTGATTTTTTAATTTTTGTAAAACAAATTACTTAATTAATCCTAACTGTAAAATTAAATCCTAAATGCGAATGCAATATATTTTTTTGTAATTTTCCCCCCTTTTTTTTAATAAATAAACATAAACAGACAAATGCAAACAATAAAAGAAAAATAACACAAAATTCACAACAATTGCAAACGTCACAAAATTATTTTATTTTGAATTTTCTCGGAGTAGTTCTCATATAGGGGAAAAATCGTGTGCTCACAATTATCACGTGAACAACGTTCTAACCCATACTAGGTTTGACATGATGCAAGCACAGTTGATATTGGAGTGAGGTTTCTAGAAGGGTCTAGACTGGTACTCTCAAGTGGACAACTTGAGAGGAAAAGGCACAGAACCGTCGAATGCACCGCTGATCAACTAGTTTACCGCAAATAAGCATTTCCAATCTAAAAGGGGTAATTTTTGGAAGAGCGCGAACACTCATCAAGTGCCGCTATATTATTAATCGGGAACGAGTGAAATATAATGTGGAGCATGCTTTATGCAAAGATAACAAACATGTTGTCAAGTATTTGCATAATAAATATGTGAAAGTAACAAACGCAGTATTAAGATAAAATATAAAAGACAAAAGAAGGAGTTAGCTCGTGGAATATAGGGAACATAATAAAGTAAGCAAGGGAGTAGGAATGGAAGAGACATGATGTAGCAATCTTTAAACAAATGAAGAGTTGATTAGAGCAGATAAAGGTGAATAGGAAAATGATATGCATGTTATAACAAATTTAAGCAAGGAAGGGTGGAGAAGGGAAGGGGTTTGCATATTACAACGAATTTAACAAGTAAAAGGGAATTAGAAGAGGGATGTGCATATAACAAGTAAAAATGGAAGAGGTAAGTGCATGTAACAATAAACTAGACAAATAAAAGGAAAATTGGAGAGGGATATGAATGTAGTAGCAAATAAAAATGGAAGAGGGAGGCACGTTTTTATCAAAGAAGACTAATCCATATAAGCCAAATTCGCTATGGTAAGAGCCTAAGTGTGGGTCCCTACCATAGTCGCCATGATGTCGCACCCCTTTTTCTGGCGAAATCGGGTTTCGACACCTGACAACTCTTTTAAGGAAGGTATTAAAAGAGAAGAGTCACCACCTAATGATTTTTAAGATGCGTTAGGGCACATGTTTGCAAATGACTCTGGTTCAACTAGTTTACATCACCAAAGATCGGGTAAGGGCTCAAGTTACCACAAGGAGAAGGTGTTAGGCACTCCTCGAGGTCCACAACTGTGGTCCCGACTGAACTTAAATTATATGGATTAGTTTATGCGATCAAATAAACAAAGAGAGAGCACAAATTTAAGAATTTTATTATCAAAATATCTTGAATAGAGGGGTACAACTATTTTGATTCTATTAGACAAGAAAGGAAAAGGGAGGGGTCCTGGTTTTTTTAGCCTAAAAGATCACCCCGTGCAATACAAATAATATTTCGTAACTCCCTTGAGATAGGGTATTGCTCATATTATTCAGGGGGGCACAGACTATCATCTCCTGATATCCAGCTATTATGTTAAAGTTGTTTACCTAAGAGCGTTCTAATTCAATTCTAATTGTGCCCAACGCATGCACTACCCATCCCATACCTATGGTCCAGGAGGCTTTGGACCTCTATTTGGATAGTTCTAGACCTTATCTAGGTTGCTCAAAAATGTAAAAGCTAGGTGACAACCAAAACATCCAAACACTTCACATAGATGATTTTAAAGGCTCACATTGACCTCCAAACTAAAGCAGCAAGTGAATGCAATTACATATATTAATTAGGAATTGGTAGAATCCATAATTTTAAACATATGGACAAGCCTTCTAGGCCATCAAAGTATGCAGGTAAATTTCAGATGCAAGATATTGCTTATAGGTAGAATTATGCAGGATTACAAGCTAATTATTAATAGTTTTAAGTTATCAATCCCATATGTGATGCCTAGGTTATCTACACAATTAGGTATAATAGAATCTATCGGGAAGAGTCCCAGAATTATCTAGATTTTCCTAACAGTGACGCTCTGAAGTAGTGTTTGAGTAGTCTAATGTTCACTAATTGACAAGCGATTATTTCCTATAGTCAGGGTCTCTAACCGTTGATGATTAGAACTAGCTTTATTTATGCTTAGTCCTACAAAAAATATTTCTAGTAATCCATGCAATACAATAGCGAATGAAGTGATCAAAATCCTATAGGCATGATTTCTAGTAAATTTGAAAGTAGTCATGTAGAGTGCTCACTTCCTATAGGTATGCTGTCTATAAACACATAGCGGTAGACATAGCATCTGATTAATGGTAAACAAGTAGTGTGTGTGTGTGTGCGCTTCTCCTAATGTCATGATCTCTTATANTACATCTTATTATCATAAGACAACATGTTAACTCTCATCAGAAGACAAGCCAGCATTGAAACATGATAGGAACACATATTATAAGAGGCCAAGTAATCACTGAAGGAACAGGGAACTAAGACATTCTGGGAGGCATATTAGCAAGGAAGCAAGACCACAGTTGAGGAAAATGACTTATAACAGCTTAAAAAAACATTGATTTTGCAAGACAAACATTGCAGAGATTCAGAACAGAGTGGAAAAGTAAATTCATGTTAAATAGCACATGTATATATTCTAGCATTGACACAGTAGACTAATTACCTAAAGAAAGTCTAGATTATGATAAGTATCGGTCTTGATGTTATGACAATCATGCTAATTTTGCAAAAGGGCAACATTTAGACATGACAAAAGTGGATTATAACTATTGGTAAATCAGGGAGGGGGTTAAACATGCTAAAGGCATTTGATAGAGAGCAGAGTCAAACATGTTAGATAAGCAAGCTACCATGGAAATTTAGAATATGATGGAAAATAGGCTTGTGCCATACAGTGGGTGTGCATATTCATGTTGGTGAACTCACTACACTAGTCGACTAAAAGAAGTACAAATTATGTGAGTAAGGCATATTCAAGTAACAAGATTGATAGCAAAAGACTAAATTAAACACCAGAAGATGCTAACAAGTGTAAACATTCCAAACAGTAATAATTTTAACATATCGACTGGTCAGAATTTAATAAAACTAGGTTTAGGCATGCTTGAAACTAAAAATTGAAGAGACCTAAAGGATTAAAGAAAGCAAATGAGATTACACATAAAAGCAATCTAGAAATCATACTGAACTGACCAATTGTAGGAGTGAAAATGTATGCAAATCATAGATATTCAGGAATGAAATTGCAAAGTATAGTGACTTACCAGATAAGCGAAGAACAATAAAGAATAGGTTTCCACAGAAAAACTCAGAATCCCTAATGCGTCAAAGTTCCCAAAAGCTTCGATGAACTCAGGGCATTGCTCGTACCAAGAATGGACTAAGTTAGAACTAACAAGATGCTAATGGCCTAGACTTTCAGTTGGCCAGTACAGAATACCAAGCAAGAGAGTAGCAAAGAACCCCAAATTTTAGTAAAAAATGATTTTCAAAGTCTGTCCCAAAAGGAAAAATGAAAGGGTTTATATAGTAGTCAAAAATCGAGCAAACATATAAGGAAACAGAATAATTTAAACAATAAACAAGGAAAAGAAACATACAAATCGATTTGAAATCAATTTAAGAGAGAAAATATGTAAACCCTAGTTTTTTAGGAAAAATGTAAATCAGCATAATCCAAACAAAATCGGACTCACATAGTGTGGAATTGAACGCGTGTAGACGAAATAAGGTCCAGATTCAAGAAATAAGACTCATTCAGATAGAATAAAAGAGGTAGTATTTGCCATGTTTAGGCAAGTACTAGGTGATACCATGGAGAATCAACCGGTAGCAAAAACACACAAATATAGTAAGTAAATAAAAGGAAAATTCCAGTAGATGAGGGATTAGGAGAGGGGCCCAGAGGGGCGGCGAATAGGGTTCTTTAGAGAGGGGAAGAGTTTTAGGGTGGCGGGTTAAAGGAAATGGGATTAGGGTTTGGGGTTGGGTGATTTAAAATGGGGGATTAAGTGGGTCGTTGATCTTAGAGATCAACAGCCACGATTTTAAGGGGGTGTTGGATCGGATTAGTTAAATAGGTCACGGCCGAGTCGTTGGATTTGGCATGGGGTTATTGGGTTAGTTTATTGGGTTGGTTTGGTCCGAAAATTGATCAAAATTGGACCAGCTTTTAAAAATAGAAATTAAAAGGAAAATAATTTAATAAAATAGCTAAATAAATATATAAAAATGCTAATTATGCAAATTAATACTTTAAATAATAATAGGAGAATATAAAAATGCAAAATATTATTTTGACCCTAAATGAAACGTCAATTGCAACAAGAATGCAAAATATAGGCTACTAGTGCAAATTTAAATAAATAGCTTAAAATGCAAACATAATTATATGAAATTAAGTGTTAAATATTTATGAAACATGTATTACGATTCCAAAAATAGTAATTTGGGTGATTAAGGCATCACAAATAATTTAAATGGATAATTACTAAATTTTATGCAATTTAATGCAAGAAAATTAATTTAAAAGCTCTAAAATTATGGAAAATTATAAAAAGTGCTCGTGTAAATCTTTTAAACTAAATAATAATGATATTTTGAAGTATATATATTATTTGGAAAACATATGACGGCAAAATTGGGTATCGACATCTGTTAAAAGCAACGAAAAATTTATGGAGAACTACATTCTCCTTCATAACAGCAAATTTAAATTTCAAATTGCAGGTTCGTCATCCTATTTAATCCTCCATGTAGAAAACTTTATTATTTACGACTCAAGTTACTTGTGTTTCTAAGTAGCGTATAATAGATTATTTTGACTAGTTTTTTGTGAGGATGGAGCACATCTATATTTATAGTTTTCACATATTTATAGTTATCTTTAATTTTTATGCAATTTTACATGTTTATAAATATTTAATGTAATTATATTAAATATTAAAAG
Organism: Nicotiana glauca; assembly: GCA_026770625.1. NCBI lineage: Eukaryota > Viridiplantae > Streptophyta > Magnoliopsida > Solanales > Solanaceae > Nicotiana > Nicotiana glauca. Next base: position 10,425 of record MU686231.1, on the reverse strand, counting down.
TTAAATACCTATGGGGCTTATGCCTCGCTGAGCTATATGCAAAATATCTCGCTTTTCGCATGCGCCTTTTAAAACACGGATATATAGTACTATATCTTAACCTATGTTTTGATAGATTTACATATAGTTGTGATGACCCGGCCCGTTGTCACATGAGTTACCGCCCCGTTTTCCCCATATTATGTTGTTCTATATTTCAATATCAGTATTTGAGTTGATCGGATAGAATTGAATTGGTTTTAGTTGGAAATGAGGCACATAGTCTCTTTGAAGGAAGCTTGTTTTGGAAAAGTCAACCGGAAGTTGACTATATAGTTAGAAAGCTCGGATGTGAATTCCGGTGATTTGGTTAGCTTCGAGGGATGATTTATGACTTAGGGGTGCGATCGGAATTGAATTTGAAGGTCCGGTGTAGAATTAGGCTTGAATTGGCGAAGTTTGAATTTTGGCGGGTTCCGGTTGATAGGTGAGATTTTGATCCGAGGGTCGGAATGGAATTACGAGAGTTGTAGTAGCTCCGTTAGGTGATTTTGGATATGCGTGCAAAGTTTCAGGTCATTCGAAGGTGTTTAGGTCGGGTTTTTGATCGAATGTTCAATTCGGAAGTTTTTAAGAAACTTAGGCTTTGATTTGACAAAAATTGAGGATTTTGATGTTAACGATGACGTTTTGATGATTCGAGCAAGTTTGAATAAGGGAATAAGTCATGTTTATGCTTTTGGTTGAGGTCCCAGGGGCCTCGGGGTGAATTCGGGTGGTTGAACGAGAGAATTTGAAGTTGGAAGTTTTGTTGGTTTTGTTGCAGCAGGTATTTCCGCATCTGCGGAAGGGAGACCGCAGATGCGGCTTCGTAGAAGCGGAAGAAGCTCCGCAGGTGCGAAAAGGTGAGGGTTCAGAAGTGTCCGCATAAGCGGAAGTCTTAACCACAGGAGCGGTATCGCGGGTGTGAGTTTTGGACCGCAGAAGCGGTCATGCCCCTTAAGTGAAAGTTACGCAGAAGCGGAACTTGGTCCGCATTAGCGGTTCCGCAGGAGCGGAAATCGAACCGCAGAAGCGGTCGAGGTGAACCGCAGAAGCGGAGTCCGAGTCGCAAAAGCAGAGTTTGGGATTTTAAGTGAGAACCGCATAAGCGGATTTTTGGCCGCAGAAGCGATCCCGCATAAGCGAAAACGGGACCGCAGAAGCGAAAATCGGCCTGGGCAGAAGGATTTTAAAATGGCATTTCATCCGCAACTTGGGGGTTATTTTACTCCATTGTTGAACATCTTGGAGAGCTCTGGGCGAGAATTTTCTAGGGTTTTGACTGAGAATCGAATGGAGGTAAGTTCCTTGGCCTAATTATTCAAGTTTATGGTAGAATTAACATGGAAATTGGTGGAAATTCATTGAAAAGGGGGAAAAGGTAGGGCTTGAGTTTTTGATATTTTAAATTGGGATTTGATAGGTCATTTGAGCTCGAATTTGGGAGTTCTTGGTATGTATGGACTCGTGGCGAGACGAGAAATCCAGTAATGTAAGTTTTATAATTTTTCGAGAAGCGGTCCCGGGGCTCGGATTTTGCTAGTTTCGAGATTTTTGCTATATTTTGATTGTTTTCGATTGGGTGTTGTCTCATTGGTATATTGTGATGTATTCGCTCTGTTGTTGGTTAGATTCGACGCGCGTGGAGGCCAATTTGAGGGGCAAAGGCGTCGCGAGCGAGGAATTTCACCGATTCGAGGTGAGTAATACTTGTAAATGATATCCTGAGGGTTTGAAACCCCGGATTTTGCACATCATAATGTTGTATTGAGGTGACTTGCACGCCGGATATGAGCGTGGGGTAGAGCATCGTTGAGGATTGTGACTTGGTCCGTCCCGGTTGTTGATTTTTATCGCGTATTTGATTGAAACTACTTGTTATCATCATAATTTGGGTTGATTGCCATGTTTGGGCTTCGTGCCAACTATGTAAATCCTTCGGGGATTGATTTTACTGCTTTAGCATGACTTGCATATCATTTGGTTTCAGTCCAAGGTTTTAAATACTGTTTTGCAAACTCAGCCATATTTCTATGTTTTGAAAACTTAAATGATATTTTAAATGTTATTTCGGGCTGAGAACTACTATTTTATAAATGCCCATGGGGCTTATGATGTTTTCTGGACTGATTATGGGTGGCTCGGGCTGCGCGCCGCAGCACCGACTTAGAACAGTGGTAACAATGACACTGTGTGATGTGACTTGAAACATTATGGGTGGTTGGGGCTGCGCGCCGCAGCGGTGTTACATTGATATTGAGGCCAAGTGCCTGGATGATTATACTGATATCGATATGAGGCTGAGAGCCTAGATTTGATGCCACGAGATGGCTTGTTATTGCGCTTGGGCTGTAGGAGCCCCTCCGGAGTCTGTACATACCCCCAGTGAGCGTCGTCGACGTTAAATGATTATGGGTGGCTCGGGCTGCGCGCCGCAGTGGGTACTGGAATGTACCATCATATGCATTGCATTGAACTCATGCATTTGTTTCTGTTTGTATTATTTTTCATGACATTCAGCACTCTCATTTCATTGGCTTTCATGCTACTACTTGCACCGGTGATAATTGTTAATGGAGTGTTGTGCCTGAGGGGCTGACTTTTGTGATGGCTTGCACTACTTATTTTGCATTCATTTGTTTAACTGTTGGAAAAAGATATTTTCAAAAGAAGTTTTAAACTGAGCCCAGATATTTCTAAAGATTTCACGGTTTCACTGTTTTCTCAAGGGTTATACTGTTTTATATAGCATGATGGTTTGCCTTACGTGAATTCTCACTGCTCAGTTTTTATTTTTATTTTATTACTCACTGAGTTGGAGTACTCACTTTACTTCATGCACCTCGCGTGCAGATGCAGGTATTGGTTTACCCGGTAGCGGGTTTGAGCAGGTTGAGGATTTGCTATCGTAGCTGAGCAAGGTGACCGCCAGCGTCCGCGGCACCGAATTTCTTCCTTTCGATTTCAGATTTTATTCTATGTATTATAGGCTTTGTAGTTGTACTGCAGATCTTTCTAGATGCTCGTGACTTGTGACACCCCGGTCGGGTAGAGTTGGGTTAGATTTTCCGCATTTCTTTATCTATATTTTCGCTATTTGGTATTATTAAACCATGTTGTACTATAATTACGTTAAATAATTATTTTGAAATGATGAATTGGGTTGACTGGCTGGCCTTGCCTTCACGAGAGGCGCCATCACAACCAGGTTTGGGATTTGGGTCGTGACAAGTTGGTACCAGAGCCTAGGTTACTAGGTCTCACGAGTCATGAGCAGGTTTAGTAGAGTCTCGCGGATCGGTACGGAGACGGCTGTATTTATCCTCGAGAGGCTGCAGAACCTTCAGTAAAACTTCAATTTCTTGGAATTCTTATCGTGCGTACTTGATTCAGCTTGAGATATAACTCTTGAAATTCCTTCCACACGTCTGTATGCGCACGTGAGCGCTCAGTATTATAAGTGCCCTGATGGCTTGTGATTCCCCGATCAAGGGGCGAGATGTGATCCTGTTAGTTTAATGTTGGGCCAGTCTGGAGGACTTTGAGGCCGGATATTGCTTATGGCTTGAGCACCAAGGTGCTGATATTGGGAGCTGGTGTTATGAACTTATATGTTCAGTGTTGTCCCTAATTGTGGGAATGGCGGCTGGATAGCTACGTAATGAGTATGTTGGTACGGTGTAATGTTTCTATATGACTTGGTAATGACGAAAAAGTCTGCAGGATAGTAGATGGACTGTTAAGTGATTCGATTCATATTGTGGCTTGATGTGTAGTCCGAATTATGGGCGCGTGAAGGATATTTTCGTACCTCATAGTTGGGAGTTAAGTGCAATACTTATGGCGGAATGAGTTCAGACTCAGGAAGACTAAAATGGTTGTGTTATGTGTATGATAGTGGAAGATGTGCTGAAATACTAAATTGAGGCGAAGCAGGTGGGGCATCTCCTGCGGAGCGTTCTTAAGGGGTACGATTTTTATGTATATTGTTAGAAGATCTCATGTGTAATTGAAAGGTACGCTTTAGAAGATCTCATGTTAGAAGATCTCGTGTTGTAATTTGAAATTTTGGGTCGCTTAAGAGAGTGGATTCAGCTGATGTGGGGACGAATGCGAGGTTTGTAAAGGATTTCAGTATCCGAGGATCTGTGTTTTCATAAACTAGTAAATGATTTGAGTTAATCTCACTATAATATTGTGGCATCATTAGAGAAAGTATTATGGGTTATTAAATGTGTCCTGATAGATGGCTTCGAGCCAAGTTGGGGAGGTTGCTGTTGATTAGCTGATCGCACGGTTATGTGCTATGTGGTTTCCGTTTGGAGGTATGCTGGCGGATCAGTCCTGGTTGCAGAAAATGAGTCGAGGATGGCACGAGTGAAGCAAAATTTTGATAAAGGTTATATGGTGCTTCGTAGATGTGAGGAAAAATTAGGATGTCTTGAGCTGTTGGTGATAAAGAATGCTCAGTGTATAGAGAAGGAAGATGTTCGTTTGTATTGGAATGAGATCATATCCTTCGGTGTCAGAGTGCTAATAAGGCACGAGTGGTTCTATTCGTTAAGTCATGTAATTTGTAGTTGGAATAGGAGTGAATGACTCTCAAGAATGGTTTTATTGTGTCCAAGATTTGGCATGTAATAATCAGGTGTCTTAAGGTTGGGTACGTGGCTAGAGACTGTGTTTCCATTAGGAAGAGATCAAGACTTGTGGTACCTTATGCTAATTATGGGATTTTATGTATCAGTATTTGGGAAGTAATGGTAATGGATTACTTTTTCGCAGGAAGTTCTTCAAGTAAAGTATTCTGGAACGTGGTATTTTTGGGAAGAATTGAGAGAGTATTCGGTGGCCTATGGGTCTTAGACAGTGTGGTCTTATGTTCGAGTCTCGTGTGGTAGGCCTGGATTGAGGCATTGTGATGCTACGGCAAGGGAGAAATATCAAGTGGATGATGAATAAAAAGAGAAATTTGATAGAAGGAATAGCTTGATAATAGACCGAATCGGTATGGTAAAGATATGATTAATTCCTTGTATGTGTTCGAAGTAATGGGCTTTTACAAGCAATTTGCAGCAATGCTTTTGACTTTTGACGGCTTGCCCAGCTCAGTTTAGATAGAAGGATTCAGTCCTGGCAGTTTAGCTTGTACAAATGGAGTTGGCAGAGATGTTCTTGTTGGGTTTTACCGTGGTTTGAAGATGAGTATATTTCTTATGGGTATGCGAAGCATGGAGTGTGTAATGATTTTTCTTCTAAATGGGATCAATGAAAGCTCTTGACTAGTTGAGTGCGTCGATGTCTGCGGCGCGGAAGGGAGATAAAAGTTATCATGTATCCTAGTGTGGCATGGTATATGCGATATGTTGTGGAGGATTGGGATTTGTGTGTGTAAGGTTCGGTTCAGTTCGGAATGGGAAGTCATTAAATTCTCGAGCAACACGGGCAGCTGCAGGTGATTTAAGAATCGATCTTCAGAGGATTAGGGTGAATGATCCTCATATGACTAAGGAAAGGGTGTTGCTAATCATAGTGATTTGACAAGGGTATATGTTTCAGAAAAAAGGGCGATGTGATTAAGTTGATGGCACTTCGGTAGTGTTACGGCATTTTCTTGATAGGTCGACTGTTGATATCTGACTGTGTTTGATGGCACAGGAGAATTTTAGAATATCTTTGAAGAATGACTGGGAGTTCTCATGTTCAGGCTATGTAGTCGTTGTGGATAGTGTGTATTGGTACCGTTAGCGGCTATTGGGATTGGAGGCTCGAGTGGGTCCTTCTTTGTTGGTATGTTAGATTTTGTATATGATGTTGAGCTGTAATCTAGTTGTCGCAATGCGGGCTGTTCTAGACTATTGTGCTATGGGCTATGTCGGAAAGGCCATCGTTTGTGTGGCGAGGTGCATCAGATTATGATATAGCAGAGTGGTTGGTATTCCAAAGATCAACGGCTGGCTGGGAAGGATTGCTTTCCTTAATTGGGCATTTGTGACGGATGTCAGTATAGAGGTTCCTACCATTGATTCAGTTCCGGTATTGAGAGACTTTTTCGAATGCGTTCCTTGTGGTCGGGCATGTGGCCGGGGATGTCGCCAGGTGAGATTATGGGTTTCGGTATTGATTTGGTGTCGGGCACCGTATTGTACGGCTCCGGTATGAGTTATAGTAGTGGAAGAAGCAGCTTCAGACTTCTTGGTAATGAGTTTGTTGGGAAGCTGGGTGGCTACGTATTCAGATTGAGATGGTTTGGTTGGCCCTGAGATGTATTGTTGAGGGATAGGTTTAATCTCTCGTTATTTGAGCTTGTTAGTGATCTGGGGAATCTGAGTTGCTTTTTCGATGCTGTGAGGCATTATGATTTTCGGACTGTGGGCACATATAGTGCAATGCTATCGAGATTCATAGTGGAAGTTGAGGGGAGAGGACCTCAGTTGTGTTTGAGTTTTGTAGCTAACAACGCTATATGTAGATATTGTTATGCACTCAGTTTTCCATATATGTCTTACTTCCTGGTTTGTAGCTTACAACACTATATGTAAATATTGTTATGCACTCAGTATTTTGTTGTAATGAGCAAATTTGGCTCGATATGCATCTCCCTATGTGAGATATTTGTATGGATCGAGCGGCACGCTACCATGGGTATGTTATCTGGATCAGGTTGCACGCCGCAACAATGTGATGTTGAGAACATGGTATGTCTTGCTCCCAAATTTCCAAAGTAAGTCAGTATTGGGTGTTGCTCGGCGAATGACGCATCGGTTGTATCCTTTCAGAATTGAATGGTATATATTACTTGCCTCACCATGGGTGTGATGGAATGCTTGGTTACATTGTAGCGAGGCCACATAGAGTTATGACCTTTCGAGTTAGATTCAGGTATTCTATTTCTATGATGGGGGTCTCAACCTTGTGTTGTGATGGACTGATGAGTTTGAAGTACAACTCTTTCATTTGAATCATTTGTCATGATTTGAGTATGTTCATACATGAAATATGACAAGATACATTGAAATACAATAAAAACAGTGAATACAATAAAATACATGAATTACAACAAGATATATTAAATCACAATGAAAAAATACAATGAATATAATAAAATACATGAAAATATAAGGTGTTACTTAAAGATACAAGGACTTCTAATTTGATTGAAAAAATTAGCCTTTTGTATTAGGCCACCGTCCGACAGGTTCCATTTTGAGAAAGCCTCCAAATGCTTTATGCATCCATTGAAAACCTAAACCCAGCAAAAGGAAAACATTGTTGAGCACATCCGCACAAATGTAGTAATGTGTTTATATACTGCTATAGGTATATTTCCTCAATTAGAGAAGTCACCGCTTGGATATTTTTGGGTACCATCCGAGAAGAGAATATCTCTGGCGATGGAATTTTGACGAGATGTGTATACCCCAATTTTCTTCCACCATTGTTACACTGGAACTACTCTGAAACCCGATGCTTGTTTGAAAGGCATAACGACAACTTTGAATTGGTGAGAGTAATTGGGGCAATAGTGATCCTTTAAAATATATGGGCAAATACGGATAGCTTAAAAATTATAAAAAACACACAAGTGACTGCACTTCACGCCAAAAAGGGTTTCCATTCAGACCTCTTCAAAAGTTCATAAAATGGACAATACAAAGACTACAAAAATAGAATTAGGGCTTGAACTATATGGTAAAAACATTTGCATTATCGAAATCTAAAATAACAATAAAAAGATTTACAAATATCCTTGTGCAAACTTTAATGGAGTGCAGTAAAACAGAGAGTTGTATAATAACCTTTAAACATGCTAAATAATCTATTTTAACTAGTTAAATTAAATGTGAAATGTACATAATAAAAATTACTAAGTATAATGTAGAGGCATCTGAATGCACAAGGAGTATATGCAAGAATCCTAGTGTCGGAATCTCCGCCCCAATTCATTCTCGGCAACGTACAGCGCTAAATACGCTATTAACAAAGCGCATCAGAGACTCTAATTTATTGCCTTATGTAGACTATAATTCTAATATCAATAAGTATGCACACATTATGAAGGAAACAAAATTTAAAAGTATTTTTGGGTCCTACATAAAAGAAGTAGAATGGCTATATACGTTAAATTCCGCACCTCTTTTCCCTATTTTCCTTCTAGTTCAACAGAAATAATCAAGTCAGAAGTATTGAACAATGTAGAGGCATCTGAATGCACAAGGACAATATAAAAGTTCTTGTGCCAGAATCTTCTCCCCAAATCAGTATTGGCAACGTACAGCGCTGTATACACTATTGACAAAGTGCATCAGAGACTCTAATTTATTGCCTTTTTAGAATGATTAATCAAAACCAGTCGTCCATGTATTAAATTAATTCAAATTAACCATATATGAAATCAAAACTCAAATCACTCTTTCAACTTAATTTATATGATTCACAAGTGAAGGATTTCATGTAAAAATTAGTTCAGAAGAACCAATCTCATTCTCTATGAGCTTTAAATGAAGGACTAAACATTGTGTAAAATATTAAATAATATGAGGCATCTGAATGCACAAGGACTACATATAAAAATCCTCGTGCCAGAATTTTCGCCCCAATTCATTCTTGGCAACGTACAGCGCTATATACGCTATTGACAAAGCGCATCAGAGACTCTAATTTATTGCCTTTTTTCTAGATTCATTACCAAAATCAGTAATATCAACAATTATGAAAGAAAATAGATCAACAAAAAATGTGGACTTATCAAAACAAATAAAGAGGCTCAGATAGTAATGATAACGAATCAACAAGCTTATGATTAAGCTTTCATAGTTTGATGGTATATAATTTTTTGGTCATCATTGCCTCAACTGTCTGAAATTTCGAGATTTAAAATAGAAAAACAAAAAACAGGGAAATGCGAGGAAATTCCAAATTATGAAAACTAAAAGTGAGCAGTGAATTAGAAATCTTGAAAGGCTCTGAATTTCAGTTGCATGTGAAAAAAGAGAATAAGCGCAGCTGAAACCTGGATTTGGTCTTGAGACGGAGGCGACTACTCATAACTGTGAACTAAGAAGGCATTCTAATGGGCTTATATAGAGAAAACCTCTGCAAAACCCTAATCTGCCAATTACAAGAATGCCCCAATAGAATCGACCCATGAGCCCTAAAATCTTATACACCTCAATACAATTAATATACCTAATCTTAGGTTACGCACTCTACGCGTCTACTATATTAATGAATACATAAATTTTAAAAATTATATATTATTAGATAATTTGTTTAAGTTATAAAATATAATTTAAGATTTTTTTAAATAATAAATAATATTCCCATTTAGTTAGCTTAATAAATGAATGAATTTTATTTAGATGCCTTATTGTTATTTTGTTGGGACTTATGTCCAAACTTATGAATTGTTAATATTTACAATTCTTTAAAGATTTATCAAATAACTGATAATATGTGAATTTAACTATAATCACACCTTGAATAATCACATTCTTATGTTGTTTTGATAATATATATGATAACAAAATACTCTTATTAGTGTTTTTCATGATTTATAAATAATAAATGGCTAAGGAAGGCTAAGGAGCTATTTTGGAGTCAATATTGGAGAAAAGAGGCCAAATATGCAAATTCTCATTGAAGTCACGTCATACCAGCCTTTAGGAGCCGAAAATAATGTTCCACCGCGGTTCCACCGCGACCGCGGTAGAACCGCGGTGAAAGGCTGTTGCAGAACTTTGAAGATTCAAAGACATTATTTGGCCGTGGTTCTACCGCGACCGCGGCAGACGTCGATAAGTTGAGGGACCAAAGTGTAAAAACGGGATTTTTTAGACTTAAACCCTATTTAAACAATAGACTTCGCCCAAAGGAGGCATGTATTGAGTTTTAGGTTATCTTGGCAAGGAAAACTACTTAGGGTTAGACAACACCCTTAGAGGCAAGAACACATTGGGAGCAAGACGGAGAATTCTTCTACGAGTTTTTCCTTCCTCTTCCTATTTTTCATTGTTGGTTATGACTTTTAGTATTGTAGTTTTACATACTATTATGAATAGCTAATTTGTTATCTAGAGTTTTGATAGAACCTTTTATAGGATAAATTCTTGTTATATTTTTATATAATTGAGCCATAGT